>PVKU01012223.1:0-37104 GCA_004027475.1 Anoura caudifer | reverse complement strand
GAGAATCTTAAGTTTGCGCTATTTGATTTGAGCTCCAGCTCCAAGAGCAGCCTCTCTTGCCAAGAACAGAGTCCAGGGTGTGGCCACTTCACTCTAATTAGGGAGTTCAGGCAGCCACCGCAAGCATTAATGATACTCATATCTTGATCAATACCTTATGCTTCACGAATTAGCGTGGGGTTTATTGCTAGAAGCGGAACCTGGTAGCCTGCATAATGAAAGTGGACTCTCACGTTGATGAAATTGAGCGTGTATGATATGCGTGGATGGAATAAAATTTCAGAGCCACTTGCAGAAGGAGGGTAGAAGAATCTAGCAAGATTCTGTAGCTCGCCTGCACCCTTAGGGCAGGCAACAGACACTTGATGCCTGAACAATCCCATACGCAGCTGTTGGTCGGCCACCTGATGCCACCTGTGTAGGTAACAGAATCTTGCTTCTGGAATGTTGTCATGTCTGTCTCATATGAGGTGGTGGTTAAAAGATTACGAAGCAGACAGCGTAGCCATCATGGGACTCGTGGAACAGGCTTTATGAATGGCTTTGTGTTTGCTTATTAATAAGTTGTTTTTTAGAGAATGTTTGTATATGTGGCAGAATCTGGTTTGAGGTTTCCCATTAATGTAACAGGGTGGGGAGGATGTGGGGAAGCAGCTAATCCCCTCCCATCTCCAGCTTCTTCAGTGGCTACTATTTTCATCAAAAAAAACAAGACAAAACAAAACGTTGTATCTAACCAAACTGCCTTGGCCCAGTTTTCAATAACTCCCTCCCAGCAGAGAATTTGAATTTTAGCAGAAAGGTTAACAACTGGAATAACAATTGGAGAAAAACACCACGACTCAAAAGCGCAGAGCTCATACTTCATACAAGGCACGAGCAGAAACAGGAGGGCCTCAGAAAGGGCGGAACAGAGCGGGCAGGGGTTTTTGCTTTTCTTTATTTTTGTCACTTTTATTGAGGTGTAATTGACATCACACAAACTTCACCAGTCTTAAGCGCAGGACGTGATGCGTTTTGACAGAGGACTATACGCTTGTGTAACTGCCACCGTGACTGAGAAGATACAGAACGTGTCCCTCATCCTCAGAAGTTCCCGTCCAGCCCTGGTGGGCGTGGCTCAGTGGTTTGAGTGACGTGCCTCAAGGCCAAAGGTCACCGGGCGGATTCCTTGTCAGGAAGCAGGCCTAGGCTGTGGGCCTCGCTCCTGGTTGGGGCACGTGTGAGAGGCAACCCGTCGGTGGTTCTCTACCTGGATTTCCCCCTCCCTGCTCCCCTCTCTCAAGTAAGTACATGAAATCTTAAAACACAAGTTCCTTTCCTCCCATTTATAGCCAATCCCTTTCTTCACCTCTTGACCCCTGACGACCGTGGAGCTGGCTCTATCCCCGTAGCCTGGCCTTTAAAAAGAACTTTATATAAAGGAAATACAGCGCGTAGCCTTTCGAGTCCAGCTTCTTCCACGCAGCGTGATGCATCTGAACTCCACCTACGCTGCGGTGTGTCGCAATCCGTCCCCTTCCGAGGCCGAGTCTTATTTTTTCACCAGATGATGGGCATTTGGGTTCCTTTCGGTTGTGATGATTATGAGTAAAGCCGATGTGGGCTGAACCACGGCCATGGTTCTGCCCCACTCCACTTGCCCAGGGAAGGAAGGCGGGAGGGAAGCAGCAGGGTTGCGTCTCCGTCATGGGCGAGATATTGCGCCAAGCATTTTCCCTGACTTTTCTCCTGTAGCTGTGGGTGGGTGCCAGTTAGCATTACCTTGTGAAAGAGGATACTGACCCCTGAGCGGTTACAAGGCTTGTCCATGGTCACGTAGCTGGTACGTGCAGAAGTTAAGATATGCTACTGTCCCAAGCTTGTCCCAGCGACTCCCTCATGTTCACTCTTATTTGCAAGATTCGTATTTGTCGACACCCAGTTTACTGCAATTTTTTAAAATGTGAATCATGCAACAATTACCTAAATAGTAGTCAACTAACCTTGTGATTACCTAACGACTTTGTACGTCCTCAAGCCCCCCCGTGTCCATTCCCCACCCTTTTGTAGACATGGTTCCCTCGGAAGCAGCCATGTCTTCCCGTGACCCTGCTACCTGGTCTCAGATGGGCACCGGATGGTCCGGGCCAATGGTTTGTTCCCTGAGATTTTCAGATGAGAGTGGACACGGGTTGTCCCTTGTTGGGTGAGGGTTGCTGCTGGGGGTTGTGGTGGATGTGAATTGCCTGGAGAGCGAGCTCCAGCAGGAGCTTTAAGTGAAGAGACGCCGGTTGGCAGCAGGCGGTTGGGCGGTCGCCCTAAAATGAAAGGGAGAAGGAGGTAGGTGTGGCATCTACAGCTTCTGCCGGAGCACCCTGACTAATGCCCCCCCCTGCACCCCATCTGCGTGCCTGTGCGAGGCACCACGTCCATCCTAAAAGTGTCACAGGGCAGTGACGTGTTGATAGCAAGGTAGGTTCCAATGCGTTTGGGGTTGAAGATCCATGGGAGAAAAAACAAATGCTTTGTGTAATTATTGCTCTTACCACCCATCTCTTCTGTTTGACTGTAAGGCTGATGAGGGCAGAGGCTGTGTCTTTCTCTGATCGCTGTTTTATCTTCAGATTCTAGCAGGGAGCCTGTCATGTAGCAGAAACTCAGTGCATTTTTATGGAAGGAATAGTGCTTAAGTAGGAACAATGCGAGGTATTTTAGATGAATAAAATTGGATGGTAGGTGTAGGAAAATCTGAATGTGTACAACGCAAAACACATTATATCTTTACAGCTTCAAGATGTCATTGTTAGCTTAAGAATACATTTCTGTGTGACGACTAAGTTGACTTGCTTGTAAAATTATTAATCAGGACGTTTAGAGATCTAAAAACCTTGAAAAATATTAGAGGATTTTTTTTCTTTTTTAGCTCAAAAAAGTCTTAGTAGGGGGAAAGAAAAAGTTGATTTTTTAGCTGTTTGTTTTCTTTTCCTTCCCAACTCTGAGGTTTCTATATGCTGTGAAAACCAGGCCAAGAATCCCTGGCTTGGATTCTGCCTTTCCCTGGGGGGCAGAGGCTCCCCGCTCAGGCCTCCAGTCCGTTCAGTCTACTGGGTCTTCAAAAGGCGGGCGGACTAATCCAGAAATGGCCTTTTTGTGTTGACCAACCCCAGGTGCATGCGCTATTTCCTGGAGGGGGTATTTTTTGAAAGAAAGGCTGCACAGTTCTCATTTGCAAGAGAGGAGTCTATTCTCAGAAGCTACTCTGGGAGGAGGGTGTCTTTACACTCACATGGAGAGCCTTCCCTCTGGGTTTTTATGGGGAACCTCAATTATTTCCTTCCTCGTCCCCTCCCTTCCTCCCTTCCTCCCTCCCTCCCTCCTTCCTTCCTTCCTTCCTTCCTTCCTTCCTTCCTTCCTTCCTTCCTTCCTTCCTTCCTTCCTTCCTTCCAGAGCAACTTTTCTCTATTCTTTGGGTACACATTTTTATTGAATGGAATTTACAACAGGGAGGAAACACTTTTGTGTTTTTGAAAGAACATCTCGGGCTACTGGAATCCAATTGGGTCTAGGGAATAAAAGACTTACATTCCCTGTTTTATGTACTTTAAAAAGTGGCACATCTATGAAGCCACAGAGGAAGCTGAGCTAATTATTTACTGGGGTGCTCTAAGCTAGAAAAGGAGTTGGAACTAATACTAAAGCAGGTGACCATAAATGACGCCTCTCCTGCAACAAAGGTATTGCTATGCTAATTAAGCCCCACCTTCCATCGGGATGCTGCAAAAAACAAAAACAAAACCAAAAACAACCCCCCCAAAAAAAAACCCCCTGTCTTGTCCATTGGGAATGATAGTTGGAATGATGATGTAGTCAGTGGAGGTGGGAAGAAGTGTTTGAAATTTAAAAAAAAAGATGTTTCATGTGGTAGATCAGAAGCTGACCAATAAAATATTGCAACATTTATACCTACCAACCCTATGGTTATGGTTGCAACCATACATAATTATATGTCATTTTCATTTATTTTTCAAGAGCTCAGAGATTTCTCTTTCAGCTAAAACCAGGACAGGTCATTTCATTGATAACAGAGGGAGGCAGGAAGGGAGGGAGGGAAGTGCGATAGTGGAGCTGCCCTGTGGGAGGCAATCGGGACTTTGACTTTGGTCCCTGTCAGCTGTGCACAGCGCTGACCTTCATCCGGGAACAACTTCGGTCCAAAGATGACTGTCTACGGAAACCCCATGCCCTGTAACCCCTTGCTGTTCACAGATAAAGACCACGAAGGTCCATGAACCTGAATATGTGCATGAAAATTACAACCTAGCATGAAGAGAGAAAGAACATCCTCTTTAGGGCTCTCCCCAATTCCTTGTTCTTTTTTTAAAATATACTTTATTGATTATGCTATTACAGTTGTCCCATTTCTCCCCCTTCATTCCCCTCCACCCTGCACACCCCCTCCCACCCACATTCCCCCCTTAGTTCCTGTCTATGTGTCATAAGTTCTTTAGTTTCTACATTTCCCACACTATTCTTGCCCTCCCCCTGTCTATTTTCTACTCACCGTCCATGCTACTTATTCTCTGTACCTTTTCTCCCTCTCTCCTCCTCCCACTCCCCTGTTGCTAACCCTCCATGTGATCTCCATTTCTGAGTTTCTGTTCCTGTTCTAAGTGTTTGCTTAGTTTGCTTTTGTTTTAGGTGTGGTTGTTAATATCTGTGAGTTTGCTGTCTTTTTACTGTCATATTTTTTATCCTCTTTTCCTTAGATAAGTCCCTTTAATATTTCATATAATAAGGGCTTGGTGATGATGAACTCCTTTAACTTGACCTTATCTGGGAAGCACTTTATCTTCCCTTTGATTCTAAATGAAAGCTTTGCTGCATAGAGCAATCTTGGATGTAGGTCCTTGACTTTCATGACTTGGGATACTTCTTTCCAGCCCCTTCTTGCCTGGAAGGTCTTTTTTGAGAGATCAGCTGACAGTCTGATGGGAACTCCTTTTGTAGGTGACTGTGTCCTTATCTCTTGCTGCTTCTAGAATTCTCTCCTTCATTTTAATCTCAGCTAATGTAATGATGATGTGCCTTGGTGTGTTCCTCCTTGGGTCCAACTTCTTTGGGACCCTCTGAGCTTCCTGGACTTCCTGGAAGTCTGTTAACTTTGCTAGATTGGGGAAGTTTTCCTTTATTATTTGTTCAAATAACTTTTCCACTGTTGCTCTTCCTCTTCCCCTTCTGATACCCCTATAATTCAGATGTTGGGATGTTTAAAGATGTCCTGGAGGTTCCTAAGCCTCTCCTCATTTTTTTGAATTCTTGTTTCTTCCTTCTTTTCTGATTGGATGTTTGTTTCTTCCTTCTGGTCCACTCCATTGATTTGAGTCCCAGTTTTCCTCCCATCTCTATGGGTTCCCTGTGCGTTTTTCTTCATTTCACTTAGTGTAGCCTTCATTTGTTCATCTAATTTGCGAGCAAAATCAACCAATTCTGTGAGCTTCCTAATCACCAGAGCTTTCAACTGTGCTTCTGATAGGTTAGCTACCAGTGCTATGAGCTCTGCATCTGATAGGTTGACCACCTCCTGGTTGCTCAGATGAGTTAGCTCTGGCCCTGGTCTGTTCTTCCATTTGAGCCATGCTTGTTTGTTTTTTTTGTTTGTTTGCTTGTTTGTTTCTGTTTTTGTCTGGTCACGGCTGTTACATAGTAAGGGGCAGAGTCTTAGGCGTTCACCAGGGCCGGGCAGCCCAGTTGCTGGGTTGTGATGCTGGATGTGGGGGGCGGGGTCTGAGAGGGAACAATGGCACTTGCTCCGAGCTCTCTTGTGGATTCCAGTCTCTTCAGCCACTTTCCCTTAGCAAATTGGGCCCTTCTGGTGCTGATTTCCATGTGAGTGGGCCTGCACACGCTCCAGGACCCCATGGGTCTCCCCAACAAACTCTCCTGCGAGGCTGGGACTCCCTCCCGGCACCTCAACCCCTACAAGTGCTTTCAATGGGTGCTTTTAGGCTTCACTTCCTGGCGCTGGGGCCCTGCCTCATGTCACGCAGTCTGTCTTGCTGCCCGTTTTCGCCTGGTTTATCTGTGCCCAAATGTGTGTGTGTGGTCAGCCGCCTTGTGCGCCCCGCCTGGCCTCCTTGCGTTCTGCAACTGACAACCGCTGCCTGTGTGCCTGGGGTGACTGTGCGCCTGGGACCACCAGCCACTGTCTCATCTCTCCGCGACCGGACTCAGCAGGCTGCTGACTCCGCCCCTCTTACCGGTCTAGGCGAATTGTTGTCAGACTCCCGTACAATTCAATTTTCTCTGTCCTGATTGTTTTTTTTTTTTGTTCTATACTTTTGTTGTCCTTAATCTTGGTTGTGAGAGGAGGCACAGCGTGTCCACCTACGCCTCCATCTTGGCCGGAAGTCCCCCCAAATTCCTTTTTCAATCCTAGTTGCCACTCTTCTCCCACATGAGACCGAGTCAGAGAGCTTGCTCCCCACACCCACCTGTTAACCGAAGAAGACTCCTGGTCCTGCCCTTTAGAATGATAGATACTGTGCGGATGCTGCATTTCGATTCGTTAAACGCTGTTTGAATCCATGGGATATATTTACTCCTGGTAAGTTGGCATATCTCTAATCTATACACTAGGCTGTAACTGTGGTTATCAAAGGGCTGTTGGAACGAGCTGACTTTAAAAGGAACACAATGGATTTGACATTGTACACCTTGTGAAGTGATCTCCGCGGTGATTCCATTGTGTGGAAGTATCACCTTGTCTTTATTCATTCATTCATCAATGGACACCTAGGTTGCTTCCATACCTTGGCCATTGCAAGTGATTCTGCAATGAACATACAAGTTCATTATCTTTTCAATTTAATGTTTTCCATTTCTTCTGCTAAATACCTAGAAGTCAGATTGCTGGGCCATATAGTAGTTCTATTTTTAATTTTTTTGAGGAATCTCCATACTGGACAACTGGCCAGTAACCTTTTATTTTTAATGAATGAGACCTTTGATAAGATGTGTCCACCCTGTGCATGTTTCATGGGATGTATTCAACTCTGGCACATTTGCCGTTACCCCATGCCTTTGTCTTCACTCAAACAGCATACTGAGTGTAAGAATGCTTCCCAGACAGAGAAAAACCTTGAGTCCTCTCTACTTGGTAATAAGAAAGGTCAATCTTTGTAAATTATGAGGGGACACCCCCCAAAAACAGAATTATCTTCTGGAGGGCAGATCCCTTGTAGAGCTGGCTTCCCCTGCGAGGTGACTGTTCTAGGAACCCATCTGTATCAGCGTACCAGCTGGTGTTGTTGTGAGAGGCTGCGAAAGGCTTTAGTGAATTTTGTTTTGAAGACTCTTTCAACATATTTGCCAGTTTCAATGATGGGTGATTTATGAGCACACCTGCCCACATAGGGCTGAATGTTCAGCAGGTTTTGACCAAAAACAGCGTGACCTCCCTCCCTTGTTCACCCCATCTTGCCCCGAGAGACTTTTTGTTCGTTTCTTTGTGTCCCTGGATGAAAAAAGTCCTCAAAGGGAAACCTTTTGTGGATGCAGAAGAGGTGAAGCAAAAAAAAAAAAAAAAACCAAAGAAAAAAAAAACAGAAGCACTAAAAGGCATTGAAATCGACAAGTTCAGAAACTGTTCAGAGCAGTGGTACAATCACCTCAACGGGAGTAGTTCATCAAATGGAGAGTACTTTGAAGGTGGCCGAAGCTTAAACATGTGAGAATACACACACAATTTAAAAAAATAAAAGCCCTGTTTGGGGGGTGCCCCTTGTATGTATTCTTCCTGCCTTGGAGTCACAGCCAAGTGCGGAGAGGCCAAAGCTATAACCCCCAAAGGATCTAACCCTACCCTGCTGACAGCCAGGGGTACTGCCCGGTGTGGCAATGAGTGACACCCTGGCTCCTTCTGGGGGTATGCTGACGTGCTCAGTCTTTTGTCTACGTGGGTCTACTTTACGGTGAGGTAAAGTTCTTAGCATTTGCCCTTGACTTTTCACCCTAAGTTGCAATTTTAATATTATTTGTAGTTTATTTATTTTTTAAATATTTTATTTATTTATTTATTTATTTTTAGACGAAAGGAAGGGAGAGAGAAAGGGAGAGAAACATCAATGTGTGGTTGCCTCCTGTGCACCCCCCAGTGGGGACCTGGCCTGCCACCCGGGCATGTGCCGGGACTGGGAATTGAACTGGCGACCCTTTGGTTCGCAGGCCAGCTCTCAATCCACTGAGCCACACCAGCCGGGCTGTAGTTACTTTATTTTAAGAAGTTTTCATTTTATAGTCTAAAGTAGATACACTCAGGTGTATTTTAGAGACTGCACAGCTATGCGCTTCCAGCTTGAGATAAATTAGAATGATGAGTTGGGGGTTTGGTGGCAGTGAAGGAGCACCAGGGTCAGATGGAACGCTCTAAAACTGTGTTCTCAATAAAGTGCTCTGCCTTTCTGAGACTTGACCTCCTCCTCCTCTGTTAAAAGGGGATTTTTGCGGGCTTGTCGGGTAGATTAAATGGCATTTGTCAAGCACCAGCCGGGGCCTGGGTCCGCCGCCAGCCAGCCTCAACAGAGGATGCATCTCTTCTCCGTGTCCGGTGGGCTGCCCCAGAGCAGCACAGGGCTCGGCTGCGGGCAGATGGAGGCCTCAGGTTGCGAGCTCTCGGGGACCCCCATTTGCGGGTGACTGTCCCGCTGGACTGTGAGAAGTGCTGGTGCTAGCGCCTGAGCGGGGTGTGCATGGGCACGCTTGTCAAGTTGTAGGAGTTTGGAGGCAAGTCACAGGATTGATTTCTGTCTAAGTTTGATCTGGTACAATATCCTTGTGATGTCAGAGACTCGGGTTCTGTGACGATAAGCCAGCGTAGTCCTCAGCACTTTTAAAAGAGATGGGATGAGATCAATTGATAAGAACTCGTAGCTGGATGTGGGGAAGTCGGGGAATGATCACTTGTGCAAGCAGTGGGAGAGGGTCTGCGAAGATCCCTACGTCCCTAAATGTTGCTTCTCTTACGTACTAATCTGGAATGCTTGAGACGACACAGGGTATTTTTCCCCTGTCTATAGCTTCCTTCCTTCTTTCCTTTCTCCTTCCTTCCTTCCTTCCTTCCTTCCTTCCTTCCTTCCTTCCTTCCTTCCTTCCTTCCTTCCTTCCTTCCTTCCTTCCTTCCTTCCTTCCCTTTAACTATACATCCAGGGCATTCACCATGGCCAACTTGCTTGTGAGCTTATTTGAGTCACTTTATCCCTCTGGGACTCCTAAGATTAGGTGTTTATCTAATTAATCTCCGGTGCTCACTGGCTCCTCTATTCTGAATGTAGAAGATGGTTACCCACCCGGGTGTTGGTTCTGGTTGGGTGTCTTCAGCTATCACAGGGTGCTAAGTGCCCGTATCCGTGGGTGGGGAAAGGGGTCGCATGGGATGCCGAAGACAACGTTGGATCATCCTAAGGCTGGCCCTGGGCTCACTGGGGAGCACCTTTAAGCGAAAGGTCCAAAGAAAGTTCCCCACAGTTTGAGAAAGTGTCCTGTTGATTTTAGACTCAAGCTGATGAAAGCAAAGCCATCAGCCCTGGGATTGGGCTGTGTGAGTCCTGCCACACTGTAGCACCAAGGGGGTGAGATTCTCACATCTCTGGTTTGGGGCAGTGTGGAAGTTGGAGTCAGGGGTTCCTGTTCCGAAGCCCGGACTCACCACCGGTTAGCTGGGTGAATTTGACATGTCTGCGCTTTACTTTTTTCTGTTCAGTGGGGAACTGCACTTGACTTGCTATAGACTGTGTTCACTCGCTCACTCATTGTTCAAATACCTTTTGAGAGCTGCTCACGGCGTTCTGAGCATTGTCCTCAAAAAAAGAGAGCAGCAAAATAGTAGACAAGGCTCTCCTGTCCCTGCGACCAGCGGGGGAGACGGAAAACTCAGTAAGTGAGATAGTTTTGTATCGTGAGACTGCCTTGGAGACACTGAGCATAACTACGGGCAGGAGCAGTTTGTAGCTAGTGAATGTTTGGGGCACAGAGGTGGCCCATAGCTGCTTCCGATTACCGCCCTTGCTCTGCTCCCTGCGTGGGCAACACCTTTGGCTTCACCTTTGTCCCGATTCATTGGAGCAGTGCGGGTGAAGCCACGGAGATGGCGTTGTTTTGTTTTTTTTTTTTTTGTCTCTGAAATAATTCATTTCCTTTCGTGGCCCATCACTGGACTTCCCCACTTGTAGCTTGCTTCCTGTCGGGTAGCATGTCTCGCCAACACTCTTGGCTTGGGGGAGGCGCACACAGCGTGTGCTTTGGGGTCTTCTTAGGGGCGCCGGGCTGTGGCCGTAGCAACTGCCTTCTGGCCTTAGCGATCAGTTCCCCTGGAAGTTTTTCATTGGCTTTTCAGACTGTAGTTAATTTCCCTCTCTCTTCAAATACCAGAGGTGACCTAACTCCCTCACTTCTCCACTTGAAGTTGTGGAAAGTTGTTGCAGTTGACTTTCAGGGAAGTCAGGCCTGCGCAGGTTTCAATTATCTGTAAGAAACAAAAGCAAGACCAAACACAAAAGGGGCTTCTTTGCCAGATAATGGGAGCTCATCCGCAGGGCCCATCCGAGAAGTCCTCCTTTTCCCTTGCCCCTCGCCGACCTTTCCAGACCTCCTGGGACATTTCACAGTGGACTCTGGGGGTGAGTTCTCCCTCCATGTTTGGTGGTATTAGTTTTCAGGTTTCGCTGTTCTTTGGTTGCCGGTGCTGGATTCAAAGGCCAGATTTAAAAGGTCAGGAAAATCAAAGACGGCCAATGACTCACCCACTTTCATGTTTCCCAGCCTTTGCCTGTTGGCAGTTGCTGGATCAACTTATAACCACTTTCCTGGAGCCAGTGCAGGTTAAGGAAAGGAGCTTAGCAAACAGGGAAGGGATGGGCGGCCTAGCTGAGCCTGAACCTGAGCCCGAGCCTGTGATGTGGTCGGGCCGCTGCGCGCCCAACTCTGCAGGCCTTGCCAAGCCGGGGCAGACAGGCCAGGGCACACACCGCAGGCGCCTGGGAGAGCTCCTGGGTCCCCTGCCGGGCGGGGCTGGCTGGGTAGTCCGCTCCCTGTGCTGCCGCGGGGCTTGCGCTCTGCGGGGTGGAAGCAGCCAGGAAGAGAAAAACAGCAGCGTTGGGAGAACTTCTGCAAACACGCGCTTGGCTCTGTGACTTCATGTGCATCGTTCCCGCCGGCCAGGACGGACTTCGGTCCTGGTTTTTAAAGGTCGTTCGGACACCGCTGTGTTCACTTCTGTCATCCTCCTTCTCTGATCTCCAAACTGTAGGTCATGACCCGTAAGTGCAGCATGGAGTCAATTTGGAGGGTTACAAACAACATAGAGGAGGAAGGAGAAAAGATACATTGAATTAACATTAATCGTTTAGGTGCCATATGGGATCGAGGATGTCCAAGAGAATGTCTTTATTGCTAGGAGAGGCATGCTGAGCTACTCAAGTGTGTGTGAAGTGTCAGGATGTCTGTAATCTGCTTTCAAAAGTTCAACGGAAACTTCTGTCTCTGTGTGTGTACGTGTGTGAGTGTGCACGGAGAAAAAGGTGAAGTAATAGTGGCAAAATGTTAACTGTTGGTGGGCCTAGGTCAGGGGTTCTCAATGGGAGTGACTGAGCCTATCAGGGGGCGTTTGGTGGTATCTGCAGACATGTTAATTGTCACACTAGGTGTATGTGTGGGGCACTGATGGCATCTAATAGGTAGAGGCCAGGGAGGCTGCTGAATATCATACAATGCATAGAATAGCCCCCACAGCAAAGAACTATCTGGCCCAAAATACCGACGTCACTGAGCCTGAGAAACCCCGCTCTTGCTGAAGAGTGCTTTCCTATCACTCTTCCAACTTTTCTGGAGGTGTGAAAATTCCAAAAGCAAATAAAGAAACAAAACAAACAAACGAAGAATCGCGCCTCAGAGTGCATCCTGTGTTGCACGCGGTAAAGGTAATTATTGTTTGGAAAAACTTGTTTTAAGTCCCGCACCTGTCTATGTGCTCTGGACTTCAAGTCAAAGCATATCCTGCGAAGGCTGTGCTCAGTACACCTGAAAAACCCCGCCTAACCCGATCCGTTCTGGCCGCACGTGCCGTTGGGGAGATGGAGGAGCTCGTCACACCGCAACCAATGTCCACTTACCCACCGTGGTGCTATATATACGCTTAGTTGTGTTTATCTTGTGTCATGCACTGTGTCAGGCAGTTTACACGTATTATTTAATCTTAATAAGGACCTTTGTAAGGTGGGTATTATCTCTATCCACATTTTACAGACAAATTACGGCTCAGGGAGGTGAAATCAGTGGCCCAAGGGCACACAGCTGATAAATCGCAGAGCGGAGTCCCAGACTCCCAAGCCCAAACGCTTCCTTGGGACGCTGTTCTGTCCCTAACCGGCTCTGCGCTTCCAAGCTCAATGTTGCTTGGTTGGGGAGTGAGAGGAAGTCTCTGGAAGGATGGAATGGGCGCGTCAGCCAGCAGGCAAGCCCTTTACTCTCTTCTAATCCATCTTTTGATGTCAGCACACGCGAGTCTGGGTGCTGTGTTTGGTCCTGAAGAAAGAGAGTGCTCATCTTGAAGTGATAAAACTTTGATCAGAAAAGAATCTTTAGGGCTGAATGGCAAAAAGCCAACAAATGGTCCTGAAAATATTTGACTCAAATGCCAACTACAGATTTCCTATCTTCAGATTTCCAAAGAGCCGAGAGTGCCGTGTTCGAAGGACAAAAACGAGCTCACACCGTCCTTCTACCTGAACAATTTCTAGAGTGTAAATGAAGATTCCAGGAGTTGACCGAGGCCTTTAACGGTGGCCCCCACCCTTGGGATCAGTGTACACACGCCAGCAGGCCCCAAAGTAAGTGTGGGCTCTCAGATCCTAGCATAAGAGATGACCGCCAAGTCCACTTTCAAGAGGGAGAGCACTGACTTCCGCTCAGGGTGCCTGTTTGGCTGACGGCCACGTACACGTACTAACTGGCTAGCAACTTCAGTCGCCTTTAACTCTGCTCTCACTTCCCACTTTTACCTGGTTATGAACTCCCGCTATGTCTAATGTGTTGCTCTTTCTGCCCTGGAATTGCCGTGGCCTTGACTTTGATCCCCATGGAATTTCACCCGGAGTCCCCGCCCAACGGCCTGCGTTCCGTTCGAGCCTCCCCCGCCGATTGCCCCCGTAGACGCTTGAGCGCTCTGTTAAAAGCGTCCGTCTTAACGCATCACTCTCCTCCTCAAACATTTCCAAGTCTCTTTTATTAACGAATGACGTCATCATTTCGTGACCTGAGGTCGGCTGCCTTTTAAAATCTGGTTCACTCCTGCGTTTTCACACGTTTCTGCCCCGCCCCGTGGCATTGCCTGTGCACACGCCAGCCTTGCAGGTTTTGGGACACGTGCTGCTGTCCTTGAGGTCATGGCTTTGCACGTTCACCCCTCTCTAGTTAGAGGGCTGCTGCTTCCCGCTTTGTCCGGCAAACTCCTCCGGAATCGCACCGAACCTAACGCACGGTCGGCTGTGAGACACGTCATTATTTTCTGCCAATAACAAGAAAAGAGTGGCGCAAATTAAATGAGTTTATTTTTCATCACTTAGGACTTTTTAGGCTTATAAAAGTACCCTTTTAAACACGCATTTTAAAATCACGTATGATTCTTATGCATACATGAAAAGAATCACGTAAGTGAAGTGACGCATTTCTAAAACTTCTTTACGTGCAGCCTGCCTCTCCTTTGTAACTTTTATTTTTCTTTTTTAACCACGGTAGTCAATATTGTTATTAGTAATTTGGATGGAGAGATACGCTGACTGACTTTTGGTTGAGGCAAAGCTGGAAGGATGGCTAATATACTGGATATAAAAGAAATTGGAGTGTAAATCCATCTTAATAAATATAAATGACAAACTTAAATTGGGATAAAAATTTCTCTAGAAAAAAAAAAACTATGACTATCTATCTAGGGTCTTGGTGTCAAAATCCCGTATTTCTGGGAGTGATTATCGTACTCTCTCTCCGAGAGGGCGCCGAGGTAGGCCAGGCAGGCTGACTCACCTGCTGCCTCAGTCTGGTACCAACAAACAAACCAGCGAAGAAACAAATAAGCAAAGGAGAGCCAGAGTAGTGGTCAGCGTGAGAAACGGAGGCTGTACATGGCCACCTACTAACACGTGAACAGTGCGATTCGATACCACAACTTCACCGCCTCCAAAGAGCTCAGGAAGCCCCGAGCTTGGCCATCTGCTCTGTTCGTGGTCTCTGGGGCAGTTTCCCTGGTGAGAGTTTCCTTGCAGAGGTGCAGGCAGTTCTGCTTGCAGCTACCCCCTGGGAGGCCAGCGTTTCACAGTTCACGGAGCCGACTGCTGTTTGTAAATCCGGTCAGACGCTGGAGCCTGGCAATACGCTTTCCCATTTTTTTGTGCCTTTAAAAAAAAATCAATCTAAATAAAGACCCCAGAGATGTATCGCTACAGATCATTTTGAAGACAGAGCTTTGCTCTTAGTTAACTTCCTTACTTAAAAGAGCTTTTATCCTCAGGTGTCTTGGAAACAGCGATCTGGTGTCCTTGGCGAGCGTTGCGCATGCTCACTTAGCTCTTAGTTTGGTAGGGAGGTCACCGCAGATGGATGCGCGAGCTGGATGGAGGGAACGTGGCTGTTTTACGGCTGGGAGCGAGATGCCACGTCTTCGCTTAGCTGCAGGAACGGTCCAGAGGCAGGCTGCGTGGGCCCCGGGAAGAGGGAGCAGCGAGGAGTCAGTCCTCTGCGCTTGGAAGGAAGACCTGGGACCAGCCCTTGGCAAGCCTGTTCTTCGTCACTGTCACACTGGCTTCTGGGTTCTAGGACACGGTGCTACTAGGAAGGTGTGACACGTATTGATTTAGAGATGTTAAAATGGGAAAGAGTGTGGTCTTAGACTCGGTGAGTTCAGTTCAGCTTCAGCCCGAAGTTGCTGCATCTCAATGACTCGCTCCCTCACTCAGTTCTCTGGGTGGCGTCCCGAGAACCCCTCCGAACTCCACGGGGCCTTGGACAAAACTCTGTTATCTCCCTGTTGCAGCTGCATGATCGTACTTGTTTACCTATTCTCTCCCTCCCAGGACCAGGCTGCCTGCCCTACTTAGGAAGTGAATACTTTATTTATATATGGATCTGCTGTGCCTAGGATCATCTGAGGAGTAAAATAAGCATTTAATAAATATTTATCGACTGAACAATGTTAACAAGAGCCCACAAATCATATCCGAGAAGGGGACATGCTTGCATGAACCTTCCTGAATGCCGATCTCCTTTTTGGGCAGTTTATCGGTGAAATAAAGAGTACCACCGTTAGGAGCCATCCCAATTAGGAGCTCAAAATATAAGCAAAGAAAAATATTCTGAGACATCGGGAGCACACAACCTGCTACAAAAACAGGCAGAGAAGGAAGAATTGGAGTGCTAATCACAAGGAGAGCAGAGGGCCTGTGGCTGTGCTTAGGCCTAGGAAAGAGGTGGACATTTTGAAAATCCTAAACGGCCGACCGAGACTGAGGGGCTCACTCCTGGCTGAAGTGTGTGTTCCGGAGGCTCGACAGGGCTACAGACATCCTGGAACGTTGCAGACCCCGGGAACCTGATCCGCCCAGCCACCTCCAGATACTAGTTTAGCTTCCTTCCCCAGGAAGAGGATGGATGTGTCACAGTAAGAGGCTTGCTTGTCACAGTAGGAGGCGATGTTTCTCATGATGAACTGGTTGAGATGGACGAGCAGGACTCAGCTCAGCATTGCCCGATGGCTTCTGCATTGATTGGTGCCTGCCTGTGGCAGCTCTCAGCAACAAGGACCTACAGCAGGCTGCACTGAGGCCGACTGGAGTCCAGGAATCTTGGGATGGCAGAGTGTTAGCTTCTTCCCCACCAATGTGTGGATCTGGACACTGTCTTCTGCGTCTGTGCTGAGTGTCCCCTTCCACCTGTGGCCAGTCTGCTGACCAGCCCAGGGCCTGGGTCCCTGCTTTCTGGATTACCACTGATTCCTTTTTTCTCAGGTACCTGCCCCTGGCATCCCTCTCAACAGCTCCAACAGCCTCCCTGAGCTCTGATTTATGCATCCACCTTGGCTCCCTAAATCAGGAGGCAGTGGAGCTCTGTGGAACAGAGCCCTGGGGTAGCAATGCTGGGCTCCATCTCCCAGGGTTTGCTCCTCTCCTGCAGATTTGGTCGCTTGAAATGCTGGACTCTTTCCTGAGTGAAAGAAGAGGAAAGAACAGTCTCATCTGTCCTGGCTGATTTCTTCGATCTACTCCTTCTTTTTTAGCAGAAGCCTCCAGCATGGTTTGTGGTCAGGACATTCTTGTTATGCCGGAAAGACTGATGCAACCGAATTTCTAGATCTGTAAAACTGAGGACCTAATCCCGGGCCACGAAGGACTGCACGGGGGGTGCTCCCTGTGAGTCCCGTCTTGATGGGCCCTTCTCCTCTTACGCAGCATCACTCAGCTTCTCGAGGGACGGCGGGCAGCCGACCTCAGCTTTGGGGGAGGCCCGTCGCAGCTCCAGGCCCTGAGTGCTCAATTGCTCTCTCTGCCTTGGACCTCCCGTAACCTTGCTGCCCCGGAATCAGCATCCCTCGGGAGGTTAGAGAAGCAAAATCTCGGGCCTCCCCTCAGACCTCTTGAATCAGAATATTCATTTTATTACGAAGCCCAAGGGATTTGGATTCACATGGGCCTTCGAGGAGCACTTATCTGAAGCACTCACAACCGTGGCACTAGTTTGTTACGTACAGATGCTAAGGAGACTTGAGACTACGAAACACCTATTATGTGGCTGCACTTTTTTCACTGCTAAGCTGCAGTGCCTGGGGATCCTTACTTTGCTTATGGCTCCTTTATTTATTCATTCGACTCAGCTTCTGAGACCCACATGCACTGGGCACTGGGCCAGACATTGGAAATACAAAAGTGAAAAAGACTTGGGCTGATCCCAAGGCCGCGGTAGCAGCACAGTCCCTCGCACACAGCGAGTGCTCAGTGAGCATCCCGGGGTGGCTGGTCCGGGTAGGCTGGTGTGGGACCCGTATCCAGGTAACCTGGATGGGAGCAGTGGGTGGGGTGGCTCTCGCTACGTGGCTCCAGGTTGAAGGTGGATAAGCCAGTGTGTAAAAGGGCATCATTATCACTGATTTGGATAGGAAGAAGTGCTACGTGGCTACCCAGCAACTTGGACATTGGAACTGAAGCTGATACAACCGTGAAACAGGAACCACATGAGCTGTATTCCTTGGCCAGCATACTCAGAAAGTTGGCATTTTGTTTGTTTATTTGTGCACCTAAGTCCAGGGGTCTGAAACTATGGCCCATGAGCCAAGTCTGGCCCCCTGTTTGTTTTTGTAAATAAAGTTTTATTGGAAAACTGCCATACTCACTTGTTTACATGTTATTTTATGACCCCTTTTACACCCTAATGGCAGCATTGAATAGTCTCTAACAGAGACTGACCACAAAGCCAAAATATTTACTATTGAGCTTTACAGTAAAAGTTTGCTGACCTCTGACCTAGTCTTCCACTTTAGCTAAAATATAAAAAGTTTTCAATGACTTTTAAAAGTGTAGTTAGATAGAAAAAGTGTACAATGGCATAACAAAATTATTTGTGATTTCCTATGGGAAATCTGATTTGGAAGAATTAGGGAAATGGAACACTTAATTTTTCCTTAATATGTTTTAATACTTTTTGAATTTTTAACGATCAGGTTCTATTACTTTTATTTATTTATTTATTGTTGTTCAGTTACATTTGTCCCTCATTACTCTTCCCTGCCCTACCCACCTCCGACTTTCAATCCCCCCCCACCCTGGCCCTGCCGTTGTCTTTGTCTGTGGGTCCTTTACACATGTTCCTTGACTTGACCCCAGATTCTGCTACTTTTATAGTTAAAAAGACAGTTTTGGCCCCGGCTGGTGTGACTCAGTGGATTGGGTACCAGCCTGTGAACTGAAAGGTCACTGGTCTGATCCTTATCGGGGCGCATGCCTGGGTTGCTGGCTTGGTCCCTGGTTGGGGGTGTGCAAGAGGCAGCTGATCTATGTTTCTCTCCCTCTTTTCCTCTCTCCCTTTTCCTTCCTCTAAAAATAAATAAATGAAATCTTAAAAAAATGGAATTTTGTTACATTAAGCTATTTTTTGTGATAGTAAACTTTTCATTATATTGAAAGTAATTGACTTTTTTTATTACAAAAGTTATACATAAATATTTTAGACAATACAGAGAAACAAAAGGTAAATTAAAACTACCTATAATTATACCACTCAGAAATTTTGTTCCTGTTCCTATTTTGGTGCATAGTCTCTGGTCTTTCATTTGAATGTGTTCCTATCTTGGGGTACAGTCTTCCCTTCCTTTGTCTGAGTATATGTAAGTGCATATGTGAGTATGTGTGTATACATACACACACATCAAATTTAACATACTCATTATCTTTTGTAAGTTATTTTTTTAAATTTAATAATGCACTGTAAACATTTTTCTGGGTTGTTAAATAGTCATCTGCCCAACACTTAAAATTGTTGCCTAGAGAGTTCTGGCCAAGACGGAGGCGTAGGTGGAAACGCTTCACTTCCTTGAATAACCAAAAGGAGGATAACAACCAATCTAAAATCAATAAACAACCAGAAGTGCCAGAAAAATCAAACTGCATGGGACTCTGACAACCAAGGAGTTAAAGAAATATTCACCAGACTGGTAGGAGGGACTGGAGGTGGGCAGCCAGGTGGGCTGAGGGGACCCTCAGCAAGGTGGAGGACCACAAGGGCAAGGCAGGGCTGGCTGAACTGGAAACTAAAGATGCAAGCTAGCTGTAAACTCGCAGCTGATTTCTCAAAGGAAACCTTACAAGCAAGAAGGTGCTGGAAAGAAGTATTCCAAGTCATGAAAGGCAAGGACCTGCATCCAAGATTGCTCTATCCAGCAAAGCTGTCATTTAGAATGGAAGGGCAGATAAAGTGCTTCTCAGATAAGGTCAACTTAAAGGAGCTCATCATCACCAAGCCCTTATTATATGAAATGCTAAAGGGACTTATCTATGAAAAAGAAGATAAAAAATATGAACAGTAAAATGACAACAAACTCATAACTATCAACAACTGAACCTAAAAAATACAGAAAACAAAAACTAAGCAAACAGCTAGAACAGGAACAGAATCACAGAATGGAGATCACATGGAGGGTGTTCAGTGGGGAGGGTAAGGGAAGAATGGGGGGAGGCACAGGGAATAAGAAGCATAATTGGTAGGCATAAAATAGGGGAGAGGTTAAGAATGGTATAGGAAATGGAGAAGTCAAAGAACTTATATACATGACCCATGGACATGAACTAAGGTGGGGAAAGCTGGATGTTTGGGGAGTACAGGGTGGAGGGGGGATAAAGGGGGAACACTGAGAAAACTGTAATAGCATAATCAATAAAATATACTGTAAAAAATTGTTGCATAGTATTGTATTCTGTGGAGATATATGATGATGTGTTTAGCCAATTCCCTATTGTTGGACGTTTATGTTGTTTTCAGTTTATTACTCTTACAGAGAACGCTGTGGCAAATATCTTGGAAATAAATCTTCAAAGCTTTTGATTATGAGTTCTATAGGATTAGTTTGTATAAGTTGAATTGCTGGATTAAAGTGTATGTGAGCACTACGATCTGATTCCAATTCTATTCCAATGTGTGAGTTTTTTCCTACATCTGGCAATTCTCAGACACCGGCTGGGTGTCCTGCATGTCAGCTCAATTCTGACATTATCTGAAGTGGACACCGGCCAGCAGTGTCTGCATCATATGGATGAATTAAAACATACAGACGACCGAGTCTGGTGGAGAAATAAAGACGACAGCCTGGCTTTTCTCTCAAGAGGAGCAAAAGCCGCGGCCTCCGCCATGACAGGCCTTTATTCTAATCCTATCTCCTTACATTCCAAGATGGTTCTCACTCACTATCCCAGTTACAACAAAGGAGCCAATGCCCCTCATCACATCACAGAAGAAGGACATTAGCAAATGAATAGGCAGCCGGTTACACTGGGCTCTGCAAAGCACTTGCAGGGTGAGGGGGTTTCAGGCAAAGAGCAAGTCTCAAAACAGCCTAGGTATATTGCAAATTTGACTACCCACGAGGGAACCTATCTGTGGGTGTGGGTCCTGGCATCTTGGAGTGGGAGCTGAGCCCATGCCACGCAGAAGGGTCTGCCACAACTATCTACCTGGAAGACAGTGTCAGATCCCACAGGTTAAGGGCTCAGCCCCCCCAGATTGCCCCCCCAACTTCCGATGCCAGTTGCAAGCCTAGGTTGTCACCTGTGCTCTGGCCAACTGGCTATACATCAGGGGTTCCCACACCCCTCTCCGTGTGTTCGATTAATTTGCTAGAGTGGCCCACAGAACTCAGAGAAACATTTTACTGACTAGATTATCTGTTTATTATAAATAGATACAACTTGGGAACAGCCGGACCAAAGAGAGGCGCAGGGAAGATGAAGGGGCGCCCATGCTCTCCCCACACTCCCCCAGGTTCCCCAACTGGAAGCTCTCAGAACCCCGCCCTTTCGGGTGTTTGTGGAGGCTTCACTACATAGTCGTGATTGGCTAACTCACTGGCCATTGGTGACTGAGTTCCTTCTCCAGCTCTACTGCGGTCTTGGAGGGTGGGGCTGAGGGTTCCAAACCTCCAATCACAAGGCTCGTTTCCTTGGCAACCAGCTCCTATCCTTAGGTGACCTAGGGGCTTTCCAAAAGTTACTTCATTAACGTAACAAAAGACACCTTTAATAGTCTCTTCACTTAGGAAATTCCCAGGGTTTCTGCAGCTGTTTGTCAGAACCAATGAAAAGGAGATATATATATTTTTATTAAAATCACAGCATCGCACAACTTTTGGAGTTTTTTTGGTTACTTGTTGATTGGGCTGTGCCAGTTTAAATCCTCACCAGTAGTGTCTGAGATTGTCTTCTTTCCAGAACCTTCAACTAGGTATTATCAAAGTGAAAAACAGTACCGTTTGCCACTTTCACTTTTGGTTTTGTGTTTTCTTACCAGGCAGATCTCCTCCTCTTCTTTTAAAAAAAATTTTAAAAAAATTTTATTTATTTACTTTTAGAGAAAGGGGAAGGGAGGGAGAAAGAAAAAAGAAACTGATGTTTGTTTGCCTCTCACACACCCCAGATGGGACCTGACCCCCAACCCAGGCATGTATGTGCCCTGACCGGGAATCAAACCAGCGACCCCTCAGTTCACAGGCCGGTGCTCAGTCCACTGAGTCGCACCAGCCAGGGCAGGTTTTCTCTTCCTGTTGACCGTTTAAGTCTCAACATCTCACTGCAACGTTGAGCAATTGTCTTCGCCCCACATTTCTAGTGCTTGGCAAAGCCAGTCACCAGCATCAGCACCCGCCGCTTCCAGAAGTTCGCCTCAGCATGGACACACCTCACTCTCCTGCCTTATTCAGACTCCAGGTGAGGGGTGAGACTGGGGGCATGTGGCCTGCTGTGCACCGCCTCACACGCCGCGGAAAAGCAAGAGTTTTAGCCCGAGCATGGCGACCTTCTTCCTTCTGTCCTTGGCCAACAGTCTTCAGAGAGCAGGTACAAACTTTCTGCGTCCACTCCCAACCCTGGGAGGTTCTGCCGCCATCGAAAAGTCAGTCAGGAGTTCCTGACTGCCTGACGCACGGACTTCTTTGGGTCTTCTCTGCTTTCTTCTCTTCTCGCTTTGGCTTTTGATATTTGATTCTCCTTGGAAGGTATCTTGTCCATAACCTGCATTTAGTTGTTCATACTCAGTTTCCTGAAGTTCCCTTTATTTTTATTTATTTATTTGTTACCCTCACTCAAGGACATGCTTACTGATTTTAGAGAGAAGGGGAGGGAGGGAGAGAAACATTGATGTGAGAGAGAAACGCAAACTGGTTGCCTCCTATGCACGCCCCCAGCAGGGACCACACCCACAACCTGGGCACGTGCCCTGACCAGGAATCAAACCTACGACCTTTCGGTTTACAGGATGACGCTCCAATCATTTGAGCCGCGCTGACCAGGGCTCAATTCCCTTTAAACACACGTATCAATACTCCTCAAGTAACATCCGGTCACAGTTCTCATCTCGTTTTGCTCGTGCTGTGTGTTTATCACACTCTAAAACTGTCATCTGCGGCCAATGCACGCAGGATCCTTCGGCCACCTCAAAACCAACTGTCCACGGGGCACCTCATTGTCCCTCTGTCTTCCCCTGGAAGGGAACCAGCTCTCCCTTCCCCGCTCCCTCTGAGCAGAATCACCACCTACCAGTTACTCGACCTGGAAACCTCAGAGGCATTCCTTTTTCCGCTTTCTGCCTCGCCTGTCAACATCCGGCACGTCATTGTGGGGCCATCGAGAACCGAACTGCCACCTCCTCGTCCTCGACTCAATGAACGAGGCGAGTTCCCATCCCATTTCCTGCTTCCTGATTCCCTGGGCAGAGTCCACCTCTAACGATGGTTCTCCTAACGATGCCAACGTGACCGACCCCTTCCTCCCCGAAAAACATCTCTTAGTGATTTCTCACAGATGAAACGGCCTTCCCAGTCTGACCACCGCCCGCCTTTTATGGCTCACATCCGGCGCCTCTTCCTGCCCAGCCGCCAGCCCTCGTTCCCCGCAGGGCTCGGCTCACCTTGTGCCCTCTGCCCACCACGCCCTGACCCAGCCCCTCCGAACCCCCGGGGACCTTGCCTCGCCTTTCCCCGGGATTACTCACGTCCTGCTCTCTGACCCTGGCTGGGTACCGCGGTCCTGTCGCGGGCAAAGCAGTTGTCACATTGGAATGTCGGTTAACCATGCGCCTTGTCCTCCTCCCCGGCCGGCTGATGGATTCGCGATGGGCAGGCCCTTGCCTTGGTCATCCCTGTCTCTCCAGGGCTTACTGAGCGCGGTGCCAGCACAGAGGAGTCGCCGCGTGAATGTTTGTTCCTCTCATGACCTCACCAAGCTTGCTGGGCAACTGGTATTTTAAAAAACCAGAGGCTAGACTCCTGGTGTTCTTCGTTGCATGGGACTGCAACCAAGAAAATATCGTATTAATCGATCAGTTTCCATATTGATCTAGGTTCTTGTTGTCATTCGCTAGATCCGCATCTGTGTCGAGGGGTGGAGGCGTGCTCCTTGAAGTCAGTGTTTTCTGAAGTTTCGTTACAAATTCAGCAACAGTGGGTCTCCTGAGAGTCACATGCTCCCTTTTGTCTCCAAACAGGAAGTCGGAAGGCAGATCAAAATGAAGACAATCCCAGTGAGCAAACAAAGTGAGCCGACATTTTTAGCAGCTCTCCCACCAGGTGCTTTGGGATTTCAGTCCCTTCCTGCCAACTTAGAGAAAGGCGTTGGCTCTTGGATGGTGCCTGGAGCAATCAGATGGGCCCTGAGGGGGTCAGAAGTCGTGCCCAGCAGCTCCTGGGCCTTGCTGGGGAGGTACGTTACCTCCCTGAGCCTCAGTGTCCTCATCTTTAAACCAGAAACGATGACCCTGACTTGCAGGGTTGGTGTAAAGGTTAAAGGATGAGATGCCTTGGAGCCCTGCTGGGGCCGCTCAACACGATGTGGCCGCTGAGAGGTGTTGCCCGTTGCGGGACATAGAAGCGAGCCAGGAAGTTCATGCTCCAAGCAGGCTTACCCCTTGGCCAGCCGAGATCATACTGGTGCCTACCCCACCCCAGGGGACAGCTTGATTGTGGTTCCCTGGAGTTGGGCAGGTGTGAGGCACTTAGTCACATGAAGGCAATGCCCTCTTGCTTTAAAGTTCAGTGACCAGGGAGGAGGTTTTGGGTGGTCTGGGTATGGTGTTCAGGGGTTCTTTGAACCCCCCCTGAAGCTGTCTCATTATTTTTCTTTTAAATCCTCACCTGAGGACATGCTTATCGATTTTACAGAGAGGGAAAAGGAGGGAGAGAAACATCTGTGTGAGAGAGAAACATGGATTGGTTGCCTCTCATATGCTCACTGACCGGGAACAAACCCACAGCCCAGACAAGTGCCCTGATCGATAATCGAACTCGTGACCTTTCAGTTTACGGGGTGACAGTCCAACCAACTGAGCCGCCCTGGCCAGGGCTGCATCGTTAAATTTGTGCAAAAGTGCATTTTTCTGAGGAAAGAGGCCTTGGACTTTTCACGTTCTCAGAGGGGTCTGTGACCTTAAAAATGCTGAGAACCAGTGGCTTGGAGCCCTACAAACTGGACACGTTTGAATGTGCATTGCGGTCATCTCCTAGGGCGTGAGTGCAGAGAGCAGAGGTCAGTCCCAGCCCGGATCCACTGCAGGCCTGTGGCGTGGCTCTGGCCATCCACACGGAAAAATGAGACATCCGTGGCGTGGGAAGCCATTTGGCTTTCAATGCAGATGCCCTTGTTACAGGTCCTGTTCTATCAGGTGCTGCCAGTTCCCACGCTCAGATGGTGCTGTAGGGGGCTGGGGCAGGCTCTGGAAGGATGCTTCTGGGGTGTGTGTGTGTGTGTGTGTGTGTGTGTCTGCCTGGATCCTGGGTGGCAGACGTTTGCATCAGCTGCTGGGGTGGGAGGTGCAGTCTGTGATGCGGGGACTGTATCAAAGAGAGCTATCCAGTGGTCCTTACGGAAATGAAAGGCAAGCCTTGGTCTTAGTAAGCCGGGGGTCTAACCAACCTCATCAAAACAAGCTGGGAGCTCTAGGTGGCTCAGCAGCTCTTACTGCAGGTGCGAGGAGAGCCAAGATGACCTGTCCTGGAGGAACATGACGACAGGCGGGTCGGCGGAGGTGCCACGGGGGCGGCTTCTCCTCCCATCTCCTTCCGAGAGAAGCTTCCGCAGAGGGTCTACTCTCAGGGACATCCAGGGCTCAGGCACACCCAGCCCTGAGTGCTCCTCAGAGGCTGAAGGGGAGTACCTGTTGGAGTACAACGTGGGCCTGTCCGACTCCCATTTCATTTTAACACACGGGGTTTGGCCGGGTGGGATGTTGTGCGGGGTTACTCCTTGGCTGAGCAAGGTCCCTGATGGAAATGCGTTCGCGCAGAAGCAGACAGTGGCTTCCTTAGGCGGGATCTCCTTGTGCTGAGAGACACTTCTGCTCCGAATGACTCAGCTTTCCCGGCCAGCGAATGGAAGTCCCTCGTGTTCCTTGCTGAGGCAGAAAAAGATGATGCTGTGGTATGTCAGCTCGCGTTGTCTTCATGCATGTTACACTCAGGATTTTTACAATGAGTGTTTGATTGGCCATGGATGAATATTTATTTCCAAACCCACCACATGCTTCTCCAGGCAGCCTCCACACAGATTCTAATTTCTAAGCCCACTTATTCTGACTCAGTGTCTGTTTGGTAAAAATGTCTGGAGATCCACAAAGTGGGGAGAAGTGGGTGGGCCCAGATGCTTCCCTCTGACTAACAGGACGTCCACCCAGAGTTGGGAGGTGAGCAGCCTGCTGGCGTGTCAGAGGTGGGTGGGTTTCTCATGACTCTCCTTTAAAGCTGTGCCCTATTGTACTAAAATTATAACTTGTGAATAAGCATGAAATGAGAGTCGTAGGGTTGAGCTGACTCACGGCTGGGCACTGGGGCAGGGTCTAAGGGTGTCTTCACATCGCATGCAACTCAGGCAAAAGGAGAGGAGCAGACAAGGGTTGACGGGAAATGGCCCATGGCTTTCCTGATGCCAGTTCTGCATCAGAAAAGGGGCCCCTGGTTTACCTCTCCACGCATTCCCCCATCCCTTTAGAAGAAGAATAGGGGTGACGTACTCCTCACCGGGTCAGCCGCTGGATCTCAGTGGAAATGCTTACAGATCGGAGTTTTGGGCTTTGAGATCACACATCCTGCGTCCAATCTCTAGGGCGGCCCTTGCAGCGAGAGGCTGGAAGGGGACACGCGGGGATTTGAAAAGTGGGCGGCCTAAAACTCTCAATGTTTTAAGTCAGCTTTGGGGCCAGGGGAGGAGGACACGATCTTTCCAGGGGTTGTGGTGCATTCTGCTGAATTCTGTGTTTCTGCCGGCTGGGAGCAAGCTGGTAACCTTGAGCTCAAGTTCAAGGCAGGTCTTGTAAAGCGTTGCTGTGGGGAGCCCCTCGTGCCATCATGGGCGCTGATGTCCTAGGATGGTCAATACGTTACATGGTTAATTCCCAGTGGCGCCTACGAAGATGTTCTTGTGACAAATAAAGGATTGTGGAGGTGAGTGTGGCTGAGGGCACCACTGGAGCTTCTTTTTATTAACAAATTGTTTTGCATTCATGGATTATATTACATTGATCAACATTTCGAGAAGCAGAGAATAAGGTCCGGAGGGGTCAGACTTCATGAAACATGATTTCCTTGGAAACAGGGTAGAGAAATCCTGGAACGCAGGGCTCTCCTGGAAGAACGTGGGGTGGTGCGATGACATAAGGGCATAACCTAACGATTCCCACCGGGGGGCCACCTTCCCCCGGGAACATCTGGCAATGGCCAGAGACACTTCTGGTTGTCACTGATGGGGGAGGCCCTGGGGGTCCTCGCGTGCAGAGGACAGGGATGCTGCTGAAGACCCTGTAACACAGAGGACAGCCACGGTGTAGAATGATCTGGTCCAAGACGTCCGCCGTGCCCCTCTTGAGAAACTGTCTGTAGACGGACCCTCGAGCCCGGCGCCTGCGCCCACACGTTCTCTTCCTCCTTCCGGCTGCCTCTTGCGTTTTACGCGCAATGATCACCACATGCTTCGGGAGCACCGTTTGCGTGCCAGACCCAGCGACCGGCGGGGTGGGAGGCTAAAGGAGGACTAAGACAGATTAGGGAGAAAGGACACCATCATTTAGTGTGTCCTTTTCTAGGCAGAAAGCTCTCGGGGAGAGCGTTGCAGCTCCCGGACGTTTGCGGCGGTAGCAATGCTGCCTAAATGTGGCCTCTGTTCTCGGCAAGTGCCTGCGTGCATTTCGGAGTCGGGGCGGGCGAGGCGCACTTCCCCTGCAGGCTCCGTGCTGTGACTCGGTTCCTGGGCGATGAGTCGTCCGTCCTAGGGTGCTCTTACGAAGGCCTCCTGGTTTCTCGTCCGTGCAGCTTCCCGCTCCCAAGGGCAGGCTTGTTTTAGCGACTCAGATGGACTTCGATGAGACCGAGAGTCTGGAATTCATTCTCTTGCTCAATAGTGATTATTCATGCTTGACTGCAGATTTCTGCCCCCACGTCCGGCAGGAAGCCCTGCTCGGTGCAAAATTCTTATGCAAAGGTGTCCTGGCCAAGGAGCTTTGGAGAAGGAAAAAAAAAATAATCTGGGCTGCTCGCAGTTCCACCATCCCAGCCTCCCTTGCTTGCACATTGAACCACCAGAGCTCAGTGGATGCGAAAGTTTGCTCCACAGGAGGAGCTCAGGCTTGAGGGAGCTGGAGAAGCCAGCAGACATGAACTCTTCCTGGCCCTGCCCTACCCGTAGCCCCGTTCCACCTGGGGCTACGTCCCCATTTCCACTGCACTGGCACAAGAACACTAGGGCGATTTCTTTGCTCATGAAATGACCGCATCCCGTCTCTTCATCATCACACGTTAATAATCTGCACGTTCCATGTGAAGGAGTCCAGGGTAGCGTGGAAAATGCTGGGGTCTGCAGGCCACATACATAACCTTTCGCACACGCATGTTCTCATATTTTCAAATGCATGTGGTGCGGCTATTTCTAAACCCTAGAGATTAATTGAGATGCTGAATTCCGAGTGAATCGTCATTCCCTTGCTACGCCTGCCTCGAAGCACAGCCAAGTTTGATTATGTCTCCTCGCTTGCTTCCAGTCCCGCTGCATTTCCGCCTCTTCGATCAAGAACCAGGTCTCGCCAATCACTCCGTAAAGTCATGTATGTTTCCTTTTGTCCCCACCGTTGTCACCCAAGCCTGCCCTTTGCCACTCCGCCACTCAGCTGCCCACCTGGTCTGTTACTGAGGTTCCATTCCGGGTCACTTCACACACTGCCACCAAGTGAATCTTCCTGGTCATCCATACATTTCCTTGGCTTAAAAATATTTAGGGCTCCAAGGTCCTTCACCTGGTATACAAAATGCCCCTCGGTGTGACATTAAGAACCATCTTGAGCACAAAATGCAAATCGCCGTATCATTTCCGTGGTCTACTATTTTAAAAATGAAAACAAGGTTTAAACTTCCTATTAACTTACCAAATAGTTTATAATTACCATGTGGAATTATTTGATATTTTATCACATCTCTCAGAATGAAAGTGTTCAATGATAAACGTGTATCTACTACTTGCAATGGTATTATGGACTGCAATGAATAGAAAAATTCTTTCATTTTGCTCAGATTTCATATTTTTAAAGAGATTTCATTTATTTATTTTTAGGGAGGGAAAGGGAGAAAGAGAAGGAAACATCAATGTGTGGTTGCCTTTTGAGGGCCACAGGTTGGGGACCTGGCCTGCAACCCAGGGATATACCCTGACTGGGAATCGAACCGGCGACCCTCTGGATCTGTTTTGGCGCTCAATCCACTGAGCCACACCAGCCAGGGCATATTTCATATCCAGGGCATATTTCATATTTTTAAAGAATAGGTGTTCATCTTTTATTCTCTTTAAATAAGTTGCTCAAAACCCCTAGTATTCTGTTCAGGAACAGCCCGTGGGTTTAGAGGCACCGGGCCAGTGATGTTCCGCCGCCGCTCTGCGTGGCCCCGGGGTTTGCAGAGCAGGAGGAAAAGAATCACGTCCAAACAGGGCCCGCGGCTCCCCCTCGTGGACAGCGGCGAGAAAACATGCGGGAAGAAAAGTTGCTGGGCGCTGGCCAGTACTGTTTTATTGAAAAAGACCCAAGAAACAAGGCCTGCGAAATATGTATGGTTTGAGGCAGAGTTGGGTTTGCGTGTGTGTGTGTGAATTCCGGATACTTAAAATATCAAATTTTAAACGATGGCTTTATTGCCTGTCTACAGCGAACTTTCCCACCGGAGCAGTTTACAGGGAACAGACTGTTTTGGGGATCTCCCCGACCCTTGCCACCCCCACCCCCACCCGCTCCCCTCCTCGAGGTGAGAAGAGGGACAGGGTGAGCCAGAGGGGGCCCTCGCGAAGGCTCCTGCTCCCCGCAGAGGCAGGCACGCGGGCAGGCACTTCAGTTCACCAGCCTCAGATGGGCCAGGCCTCCAAGGGTCCCGAGTCAGCCTGCGGGACAGCGCAGGGCACTGGGTCCCCGGTCCCCTTCCTGTCCGCTCTGTCTTCTGCTGGTTAGCCAGCCCACCGGGCCTCTCCACCTGGCCCCAGGTCACACTGGCCGGTGCACACACTGGCCTTTTATGCCTCCCCTTCTTCCAACTAGACATGCGGTGCGGAGGACGGGGCCCAGGTTGGGGGTGACTCCCCCAGAAACGGGTGGGAGCAGAATGGGGGTAATGACGACCTGGTCTGATTACCACAGCCTGTCACGGGTGGAGTGCACCGAGCTTCCGGCAGAGTCAACCTCTGAGAACGCGCCATGGGGCCCTTGATTTGACAGCAGACAGACAGTTGACAGTATCTGACCCGGAGAACACTGGACAAGTCCCTGCTAGGGGCACACCTCTTCCATGGGCCACACCTGGCCTGTCTTCCTGGTTTTATCTTAGGGGTCGTTTACTACAGGAGGCCCCCCTTGAAGTGCCCCCAGGCAGGGTGAGGTGATTCTCCCAATGCCCCCTAACACCTGCCTGCCCCTGGACTATTGCCCCATCACTCTGTACTTTGCCAGTTCACTTGGCTGTCACCACCCTCAGGCTCCCTTCCCTTCTGCCCCAGGGCCTAGTACCCTGCCCCGTGCACTGTGGGGGGTGTCAGGGAAGGCTTCCCATATGATATAACTTCTGAATTGTCTTCAAGAATGAGTAGGGATCTCCCAGGGGGGGAGAGCATTCTAGAAAGAGGCACTGACCTGAGCATGGAGAGGGCCGTGGTTAGGCACCCCGAGGTCCCTCAAACTGTGTACTGCACCTCTGAAGACCACTCTGCCCTCCTCCAGCCCCGCCCCTGCCCCAGAGGTCAGAAGACGGTGGAACCAGGGGACGTGCTCACGCAAACTCCACACCTTCCAGAGCACCTCTGGGTTTTGCGAGCCCAGACTTCCCTGCCCAAGTGACCCTGAGTCTGCTTCCTGGGCCTGGGTTCTGCCTCCCAGGGTCAGACCTCTGCTGTGGCGCAAACCGCCAGGCTCGACACCCAGCTGTTTTGAGTTGTATGGATGGAGCTTGGGTGTGAGTGCTGGGCTGCGCGCGCGCACACACACACACACACACACACACACACACACGAGAGGCCCCATGGTGCAGGACAAATCTGTGAGTGGATACAGAAGGGGCAGAGCAAGGGCTGGGGGTCAAGGGCTGGCATTCCCCACGTGCCACATTGCAGGACTGAACCCCAAGAAGTCTGATGGATTCTAAGTGCAAACGTGGTCTTCCTTGTCTTCATAAATGTATTTGTCAAGGTAGGGAAAAGTTTTTTTTTAAACTCACGAGGATGGCCGTAATGAAAAGGATGGACAAGAAGTGCCGGTGAGGATGTGGAGAGATCGGAACCCTCTTGGGCTGCTGGTGGAATGGGAAAGGGGGCAGCAGCTGTGGACGAGAACAGTGACCGAATGCCCCGGCAGCCCCACTCCTGGGGACCTAGCCAGGAAAGCTGCAAACACACGTCCACGCAAATGTTCGCTGCGGCATTATTCGTAATAGCCAAAAGGAAGAAACAACGAAAACGTCCATCAGCTGGGGAACGGATGAATAAAGGGTGCTATGTCCGTACGAGGGAGTATTGCGCAGCTGTAAAAAGTCAGGATGCACTTATGCGTGATACAACATGAATGAGTCTTAAAAAACGTTGTGCTAAGTGTAAGAACCTGGTCACCGAAGGCCACAGATTGTGTGATTCTGACCGGGGACTCAAGACTTGGAAAATTTCAGCTTCAGGTAAAAAGTTGCAAGTCTAGCAAGTCATGTGTATGCTAAAGCTTTTGTTTCAGAAACTACAGATAAGGCCCATCCTGGCTCCTGGAAAACAGCCAGCCTCCTGGGGCGCTGATAGGAGATTACTGCTTGAGGACAACTGGAGGCATCAGGTCTTTGTGTTCCAGGGAGACACAGACAACCCCCTGCCCCTGGGAACAGCTAACTGCCCAGAACAGAACGCTGCAGCTTCGCTCACCTAATCCTCCCTGAATCTCAAAGCCCTCACCCTGCCTTGTTTACCCACCCACCCCCACCTTATAAAAACCTTGGCCTGGAAAGAAAACACAAGATGGTCCGTTAGGGTATGAACCCGTCATCTTCTCAGATCGCCGGCCACCTGAATAAAGCGCCCATAAAGATTCAATCGCTGTCATTGCTTATTGGATTTGGTAGTGACAGGCAGCCCAGACGCCCACTGGTGTCTTTTCCGGTTACAATTCCATCCATGTGACATGTCCAGAATGGGCGTGTCCATACAGGCATGAAGACCAGTAGGGGGCTGGGGGTGGGGGGAGGGGATGGGTAGAGATGTTAAGGGGTGGGAGGCTTCTTCTGGGGCGATGAGAATCTTCTGGAAGTCCATAGCGGCGATGGTTGCACAACTCTGAGAACATGCTAAAGAACGCTGAATTGTACTTTTCAAAACGATTTTCATGATGTGTGAATTACATCCCAAATTAGAAAGGAGAAAATGTTTATTGGAAAATATAAATACTTAATAAATAATAAATATTTATTAGGTTGATTTAAATGGTTTAATATTTAAAAAAATAGATAAAATGTTTACTGTTTAGACACGTGGTACATGGGCTTCCATTTATGCTCTTGCCCCGAGGCCTTGCGGTGTCACTGGTGAGCCTGAGCGCAGAGGTCGGGAATGGCTGCTGAGGCTTTGTCCCCTTCAAGTTCCTCAGTGAACCTGAGATTGACATTTGGGGTGGAGAGTGGTAGGGAATGAGACCGGTGCCTCCACAGGCCAGGTCCTGGACGGTTACACCACGGAGGAGGGGAGTTGGCGTTATCAGGGAGGTCTCTGTTGTAGGTAGACATGGAGGGTCTTAACCCAGAGGTTGCATTTTCGGAGAACTCATTCCGGCAGCTGGTGGGGAGGACGGATCCAAATGCGAGAGGCTTGGGCTGGGGAGATGGGTCGGCTGCTGGGTCCTCGGCGTTTTCTCCAAAAAGCACGCTCGCCGCGAACACCTGTGCGGCAGCATTTCCGCGGTGGAACTATTAGTAATTGACTAAGGCCATGTTGCTATAAAAGAGGAACATCACGAAAAAGAAAAGGAACGCATTAAAAAGGACCTAATGAAATGCGAAACTTTAATAACAGAATTAAAAAGACTTTATTGTGAAAAATGAAAACACATCATCTTCAGAGTCTTTTATTCATAGCATTATACAGTTTTTTGGGCTTGTTTTGTCTCCTTGTTCAATATAGCCTTTTTTCTTTTTCTGCTACAATTTCTTCCTTCATTAAGAAAGATATCAACCTCCAGCCAAGATGGAGGCGTAGGTAGACACACTGTGGTTCCTCGCAAAACCAAAATTAAGGACAACAAAAATTTAGAAACAAAAAAACCCCAACCAGATCTGACAGAAAATTGAACTGTGAGGAAGTCCAACAACCATTCATCCAGACAGGTAAGAGGGGCGGAGTCAGCGGCCGGTGGAGAGGGGTCGTGGCAGGAAAAGCAGTGGTTGGCCATCCAGGGCGCACAGGCGGTGGCTGACCACAGTCACACATTCATGCGAGGATAAACCAGGGGAAAACGGGGAGCGAGACAGACTGCGCAACCCAGGGCCCCAGCACCCGGAAGTGAAGCCTGAAAGCACCGATTGAGAACACTTGTTGGGGTTGAGGTGCTGGGAGAGACTCCCAGTGACTCCCAGCCTCACAGGAGAATTCATTGGAGAGACCCACAGGGTCCTAGAACATACACAAGCCCACCCACCCGGGAACTAGCACCAGAAGGGCCCAAATTGCTTGGGGAAAGCGGCAGAAGGGACTGGAATCTGAGAGAGAGCAGAGCAAGTGCCATTGTTCCCTCTCTGACCCCACCCCCACATATAGCGTCACAACCCAGCCACGTGGGCTGCCCCGCCCCAGTTAACACCTAAGGCTCCACCCCTCACTACATAACAAGCATGCTGAGACCCCAACCCCCAAAAGGGCCCAAACTGAAGGACAGATGAAAGCCCCAGAGCCAAATCATCTAAATGATCAAGAGATAGCCAACCTATCAGATGCACAGTTCAAAGCACTGGTGATCAGGATGCTCACAGAATTGGTTGATTTTGGTCGCAAATTAGATGAACAAATGAAGGCTACAATAAGTGAAATGAAGAAAAACGCACAGGGAACCAATAGAGATGGGAGGAAAACTGGGACTCAAATCAATGGAGTGGACCAGAAGGAAGAAAGAAACAACCAAACAGAAAAGAATGAAGAAACAAGAATTCAAAAAAAAAAATGAGGAGAGGCTTAGGAACCTCCAGGACATCTTTAAATGTTCCAACATCTGAATTATAGGGGTACCAGAAGGGGAAGAGGGATAGCAACAAGTGGAAAGCTTATTTGAACAAATAATAAAGGAGAACTTCCCCAATCTGGCAAAGGAAAGAGACTTCCAGGAAGTCCAGGAAGCTCAGAGAGTCCCAAAGAAGGTGGACCCAAGGAGGAACACACCAAGGCACATTATAATTACATTAACCAAGATTAAAATGAAGGAGAGAATTCTAGAAGCAGCAAAGGATAAAGGCAGAGTCACCTACAAAGGAGTTCCCATCAGACTGTCAACTGATTTCTCAAAAGAGACCTTCCAGGCAAGAAGGGGCTGGAAAGAAGTATTCCAAGTCATGAAGGGCAAGGACCTACATCCAAGATTATTCTATCCAGCGAAGCTGTCATTTAGAATGGAAGGGAAGATAAAGTGCTTCTCAGATAAGGTCAAGTTAAAGGAGTTCATCATCACCAAGCCCTTATTATATGAAATGTTAAAGGGACTTATCTAAGAAAAAGAAGATAAAAAATATGAACAGTAAAAAGACAGCAAACTCACAGTAATTAACAACCACACCTAAAACAAAAGCAAACTAAGCAAACACTTAGAACAGGAACAGAACCACAGAAATGGAGATCACCTGGAGGGTTAGCAACAGGGGAGTGGGAGGAGGAGAGACGGGGAGAAGGTACAGAGAATAAGTAGCATTGACGGTGGGTAGAAGATAGACAGGGGGAGGGTAAGAATAGTGTGGGAAATGTAGAAGCTAAAGAACTTAGGACACATGGGCATGAACTAAAGGGGGGAATGTGGGTGGGAGGGAGTGTGCAGGGTGGAGGGGAATGAAGGGGGGGAATGGGACAACTGTAATAGCATAATCAATAAAATATATTAAAAAAAACAAGAAAGGTGTCAGGCCCTGGCCAGTATGGCTTAGTTGGTTGTAGCGTTGTTTGTACACCAAAAGGTTAGGTGTTCAATTCCTGGTTAAGACACACACCTAGGTTGCAGGTTTGATCCCTGGGTGCCTGTGGGAGGCAACCAATCGATGTCTCTCTCTCTCTCTCCCCCCCTCCCCCTACCTTCCTCTCTCTCTGAAATCAATAAACACAACTAGAAGAATTAAAAAAAAAAATAAAACTAGAAGTGCCAGTTTCTAACTAAAGAATTGGTAACTGATGCTCCGAAGACTGAACTAATGGCCGCCTCCCTTAGGTTTGCATGGCTTGGCAGACTTGATTTTGGTGGGTGGGAGGGGCCCTCACTGGAGGACTTGCAAACTGATGGGGGCCCGTTTTTCGATATAGCGTGCCATCTGGCTTCACAGGTAGCTTTGCAATCTGGCTTTGCACAAAGTCGTTATTGTCCACTATTTTAAGACCGCCACGTTCATTTGTCACCGTACAGACCGTTGTGAGGGCTAAAACTCATATATAATATAAAAATGGGAGGAACTGCGAGAAGTTTGTTGACAAAGAAACGCAACCAAGCTGACAAGTAGCTTAAATGCAGCGTCTGCCAAATGTAAACCAAGTGGTCAACCGGTCATTTTATGTTTTAGGGCGAAATCGCCTTGCAGCCCATTAGCTGTGCAGGGAACATGCTGTGTCAAAGATGTTTACAGCAAACAGGCTTACAGCAGCCGAAATACAGGACGGACTGGTCCAGGAGGGGGGCGGTCAGGCCGGGCCTACGGCAGCCGCGGCCTGCGTGAGGCAGAAGGAGAGGGCAGGTAACGGAAGGGTTCTTTCTGCTGGCGAGCTCAGCGGGATTCGGAGATGAACGGGGTCTGCGAATAAGAAAGCGGGGGAGATGGGGGTGGCGGTGCCACCATCGAGGCGGATTTGGGATGTGCAGAGGAGGCCGAGCTGAGGAAACGGGCTGTGGCAGCTAGACAGCAGAGGTCCAGCCTGGAGGCCGACGTGGCAGGGTCCCCAGCTGATGCAGCCGCGAGCGTGGGTGGAACCTCGTGGTGAGCCGCGGGAGGATGAGGGTCGACGCCCTGGAAGACACCAACATCGCCTGGATCCAGAAAGCAGCGAAGGGGCCGTGCACTGCAGAAACCGTTGGGGGAGATCGGCCCACGCGGTGATCAGGGAGGATTGGGACGCGGCCTGGATTTAGCAACAACAGAGACGCATAACCTTTGCTGGTAACTTCAGTGGGGCGGGGGCGGGGGCGGGGGGAGCGGCGCCTGCTCTCCGTGGGCCCAGGGACAAGTGTGAGGCCAGGAGGTGGAGGCCGAGCGCAAAGCTGGCTGCGGAGGAGGTTGACTGTGAATGAGGAGACGAAAGGGTGGGGTCGGCGAAGGGCTCTTTCTAAGTCAGGAGTGATGTTCAAGTCATTATCTTTTTATTTCTTTATGTGCTATTTCGAATGAAAATATTACATGTAAGCGGTAAAAACTAAAACCCTACATACAGCAAAGGTGTGCAATGAGAAGTAAAATTCCGAACCTCTCATCTCTGACCACTGGTTCCTGTCTCTAAAAGTAACAAGTATGATCAATTTCTTATGTGTCTTTCAGAAAAACATTTCATACATATGGGAATCTCTCTCTCTTTTTAAGGTAAGAGAGATTTGACTGAGTTTAAATACCAGTGGAGCCCTGGCTGGTGTAGCTCAGTGGATTGAGCACAGGCTGCAAAATAAAGGGTCACCGGTTCGATTCCCAGTCAGGGCACAGGCCTGGGTTTTGGGCCAGGTCCCCAGTAGAGGGCACGTGAGAGGCAACCATGCATTGGTGTTTCTTTTCTTCTTCTGTCTAGAAAAAAAAAGAAGAAGAAAGAAAGAAAGACTGATGGAAAAGGACCATGTAGAGAAAAAGGTGAAGACAGATGACAGAGATTGGTAGCCAGACATCACTCCCAGGAGGAGGGGGAGGGGAAGAGGGAGGGAGAGCAGGAGGGGAGGGGGAGGGGCAGGGGTGGAACCTAGGGAAAGAAGAGTCTTGGCAGGCAGGACTGTCCAGAAGGAGGGGCAGAGAACAGGGCGGTGGAAGGGAGGAAGCAAGAGAGGTCAAAGGGCAGGAGGCCAGGGTTTATGGTGACAGAGAAGGAGCGGCTCAAGGGGTGGCACCAGTCTGGGTGCAGTGCTGAGGGTGGGTAGATGGAGCAGAGGCGAATGTCCTGGGGTTGAGGGACTTGGAGCCTGGGGGGTACGATGGGCCCTTCGCGTGAATGTCAAAACTCTTAGAATGACGGCAGGTGCCCAAGTCCCCGTTGGGGTCCGAGTGAGGCCTGGAAAGAGAAACGTGAGCTGGCAGATGCCGGCAGTGTCAGAAGGGACAGGCTGAGGGAGGAGGTCTGGGGACAGGACGCATACCTGTCCTGTCTTCTTGACTTGAGGGGCCTGGGGAGTGTGGGAGCTGGAGCGGCCTCCCGCTTGGGGAAGCAGGAGGGGGCCAGCGCAGTCCGCAGGAAGGCTGAGAAGTGAGAGGTGCGAGAGGTTCTGTTCGTGGGAATGAGGGTTCCAGAGTGTTCTGGATGGGGGGAGAGACAGGAAAATGGGGTGGCTGTCCGTGGCAGGCGGGCCAGCTGGTGGGGGCACCATGCAGAACGAGTGAAGAGGAATGTGGGAGAAGCAACAGGCCTCCGTGTTCCCGTC
>PVKU01012222.1:0-37074 GCA_004027475.1 Anoura caudifer | reverse complement strand
AAGAGCAAGAAAAGGAAAAGAGGCTCAGAAAGAATGAAGAAGGATTAAAAGAAATGCAAGACACTATGAAACATAATAATATCTGTGTAATAGGGATTCCAGAAGGAGAAGAAGAACAGCAAGGGATAGAAAAACTATTTGAAAAAGTAATGATGGAAAACTTCCCTAATTTGATGAGAGAAAAAGTCACACAAATCCAGGAAACACAGAGAGCCCCAATCAAGAGGAACCCAAAGAGGCCCACTTCAAGACACATCATAATTAAAATGGCAAAATTCCAAGACAAAGAGAGATCTTAAAAGCAACAAGGGAGAAAAAGGAAGTAACATACAAGGGAGCCCTGATAAGGTTAGCAGCTGACATCTCAGTGGAAATACTCCAAGCCAGAAGAGAATGGCAAGAAATATTCCAAGTAATGAGAACCAAAGGCCTGCAACCAAGACTACTTTACCCAGCAAGGCATTCAATCAAGATAGAAGGCCAAATAAAGAGCTTCCCAGACAAAAAAAGCCTAAAAGAATACACCTCTACTAAACCAGTTCTGCAAGAGATGCTAAAGGGACTGCTTTAAGGAAAGGAAGGAAGAGGCAGGGAGAGAGAGAGAGAGAAACCTGGGTACAAAAATGTCAATGAATCAGTACCTATCAATAATGACCTTAAAAGTAAATGGATTAAATGCTCCAATCAAAAGACATAGAATAGCTGAATGGATAAGAAAGTATGACCCACACATATGCTACCTACAAGAGACCCACCTTAGGACAAAAGTCCTACACAGACTCAAAGTGGAGGGCTGGAAACAAATTTTCCAAGCAAACAGACAGGAAAAAAAAAAAAGCCAGGGCAGCAATACTCATATCAGACAAAATAGACCTCAAAAGAAGGGCCATAAAGAGAGACCCAGTAGGTCACTTCATAATACTCGAGGGAAGAATCCACCAAGAAGACATAAACATTGTAAATATATATGTACCCAACACAGGAGCACCTAAATACATCAAGAAAATTGTAGAGGACTTCAAGAAAGATACTGACAGCAACACAATTACAGTAGAGGATTTTAACACCCCACTGTCAAAAATGGACAGATCTTCCAAACAAAATATCAACAAAGATATTGTGGCATTGAACAACACTCTACATGAAATGGACTTAACTGATATATTTAGAGCCCTTCATCCCAAAGCAACTAAATACACATTCTTTTCAAATGCACATGAAACATTTTCAAAGACAGACCACATGATAGGACACAAAACTAGCCTCAACAAATTCAAAAAAATTGAAATCATACCAAGCATTTTCTCTGACCACAAGGGACTGAAACTAGAAACCAACCCCAAGGGGGAAAAACCCAAAACACTCAAAATCATGGAGATTGAATAGCTTGCTATTAAACAATGAATGGGTCAAGAATGAAATTAGGGAAGAAATCAAAAAGCTTCTGGAAGCAAATAAAATGAACTCACAACAACCCAAAACTTATGGGAACAGCAAAGGCAATCCTGAGAGGGAAGTTCATAGCAATACAGGCCTAGCTAAAAAAGATAGAAGCATTTCAAACAAACAACCTAACCCTACACCTACAAGAACTTGAGGAACAACAACAAAGACAGCCCAGAGCAATTAGAAGGAAGGAAATAACCAAGATCAGAGCAGAATTAAATGACATAGAGACTAAAAGCACAATTCTAAGGATCAATGAATCCAGGAGCTGGTTCTTTGAAAAAGATAAACAAAATCAACAAGCCTTTAAGCAGGCTCATCAAGAAAAAAAGAGAGAGCACCCAAATAAACACAATCAGAAATGAAAGAGGAGAGATTACAACTGACACCACAGAAATACAAAGGATTGTAAGAAACTACTATGAAGAACTGTATGCCAAGAAATTTGAAAACCTAGGTGAAATGGACAAATTTCTAGAAAAATATAATCTTCCAAAACTCAAGGAAGAAGCAGAAAGCCTGAATAGATGAATAACAGCAGATGAAATTGAAGCAGTAATCAAAAAACTCCCGACACACAAAAGCCTGGGACCAGATGGTTTCACAGGAGAATTCTAGAAAGCATTTAAGGAAGAGCTAACCCCTATCCTTCACAGACTATTCCAAAAAATCCAAAATGATGGAAGACTCTCAAACTCTTTTTATGAAGTCAGCATCATCCTAATCCCCAAAACAGAAAAAGACACAACAAAGAAAGAAAACTTCAGGCCCATATAGCTGATGAACATAGATGCTAAAATCCTCAACAAAATATTGGTAAACTGCATCCAACAATACATTAAAAAGATCATACACCATTACCAAGTGGGATACATCCCTGGGATGCAAGGATGGTTCAATATCCACAAATCAGTAAATGTAATACATCACATAAACAAAAGCAAAGACAAAAATCACATGATCATATCAGGAGACCTGGAAAAAGCATTTGATAAGGTACAACACCCATTTATGATAAAAATACTCAGCAAGGTGGGAATAGAGGGAGCATTCCTCAACATAATAAAGGTAATATATGAGAGGCCTACAGCCAACATCATACTCAATGGAAAAAATAAAAATCTTTTCCACTAAGATCAGGAACAAGAAAGGTTGTCCACTTTCACCACTTCTATTCAATATAGTATTAGAAGTCTTAGCCACAGCAATTAGACAAGAAAAGGAAATAAAAGACATCCAAATTGGAAAGGAAGAAACAAAACTATCATTGTTTGCAGATGACATGATAGTGTACATAGAAAATCCTATAGACTCAGCCAAAAAACTGCTCAACATAATAAATGAATTTGGCCAAACAGCAGGATACAAAGTCAATATCCAGAAATCAAAGGCATTTTTGTATACCAACAATGAAACAGCAAAAGCAGAAATCAAGAAAAAAATCCCATTTGATATAGCAAAAAGAAAAATAAAATACCTAGGAATAAACCTAACCAAGGAGATAAAAGACATATATGCAGAAAACTATACAACACCGAAGAAAGAAATCAAGGAAGACACAAACAAATGGAAACATATACCATGTTCATGGATTGGAAGAATCAACATCATCAAATGTCCATACTACCCAAAGCAAATTACAAATTCAATGCAATACCTATTAAAGTACCAATGGCATATTTCACAGATATAGAACAAACACTTCAAAAATTTCTACGGAACCATAAACCACCCTGAATAGCTGCAGCAATTTTGAGAAAGAAGAGCAAAGTAGGAGGGATCACAATACCTGATACCAAACTGTATTACAAGGCACTGTAATCAAAACAACCTGGTACTGGCATAAAAACAGGCACATGGACCAGGGGAGCAGAACAGGGAGCCCAGAAGTAATCCCAAGTGTCTACGGTTAATTAATATTTGACAAAGGGGGCAGCAACATAAAATGGAGTAAAAACAGCCTCTTCAACAAGTGGTGTTGGGAGAACTGGACAGCTACATGCAAAAAAAAATGAAACTCGAGCACCAACTTACACCATACACAAAAATAAATTCAAGGTGGATAAAAGATTTAAATATAAGCCATGACACCATTAAAGTCCTAGAGGAGAACGTAGGCAGGAAAATCTCAGATATTTCACACAGCAACATTTTTACTGATATGTCCCCTAAAGCAAGGGACATAAGGGAAAGAATAAACAAATGGGATCTCATCAAAATAAAAAGCTTCTGCACAGCTAAAGAAAATAGTATTAAAATAAAAAGGGAACCAACTGTATGGGAAAACATTTTCCAATGATTCCTCAGACAAGGGTTTAATCTCCAAAATATATAAAGAACTTACATGACTCCACTCTAAGAAGACAAGCAACCCAATTAAAAAATGGGCAAAGGACTTGAACAGACACTTCTCCAAGGAGGACATACAGAGGACCCAGAGACACATGAAAAGATGCTCAGTATTGATAGCTATCAGAGAGATGCAAATTAAAACCACAATGAGATACCACTTCACACCAGTCAGAACGGCCATCGTAAACAAAGCAACAAAAAATGTTGGAGAGGTTGTGGAGAAAAGGGGACCCTTAGTGCACTGTTGGTGGGATTGCAGGCTGGTACAACCACTATGGAAAGCAGTATGGAATTTTCTAAGAAAACTAAAAATGGATCTATCTTTTGACCCAGCAAATCCCACTGCTAGGATTATATCCTAGGAACCTTGAAACACCAATCCAAAAGAACCTATGCACCCCTATGTTCATAGCAGCACAATTTACAATAGCCAAGTGTTGGAAGCAACCCAGGTGCCCATTAGTAAATGAATGGATCAAGAAACTATGGTACATTTACACAATGGAATTCTATGCAGCGGAAAGAAAGAAGGAGCTCCTACCCTTTGCAACAGCATGGATGGAACTGGAGAGCATCATGCTAAGTGAAATAAGCCAGGAGGTGAAAGACAAATACCATATGATCTCACCTTTAACAGGAACCTAATCAACAAAACAAACAAACAAGCAAAATATAACCAAAGACACTGAAATTGAGAACAGACTGAGAGTCACCAGAGGGGAGAGGGGAGGGAAGATCAGGGGAAAAGGGGAAGGGTTTACAGGAACAAGTATAAAGGACACATGGATAAAAACTGGGGGGGGGGTGGAAATGGGAGGGAGGTGGAGAGGGCTGGGGCAGTGGGCTGAGATGGGAGTAAAAGACAGAAAACTGTACAAAAACAACAATTAAAATAAATGTTTTAAAACAAAGAAAGAAACTATTGCTTATTCAGTAAAGGATTACATCTCTGGGAATGGAACTAAACTTCCCCTATATGTAGCACTTCATTTTCTTCAGAGAAAAAAAACAGTTTTATAAATATCTAAAGGAAATTATTTTACCCCTCTGAGATTCTCAATTACCTTCTAGACTTAAGAACAAAAATTTTGGCATTTCAGTACTAAATAAATAACATTAACACTTAACTTTCTGGGGTTTTTACCTGCTAGAGAGCTTCTAATTTTTAATATATTACTATGATTATATAAATATATTAATTCATACCTATCCTAGAGGCTACTGCTCATGGAAATGTAGCACACTAAGGATTTGCAAAACTTTTGGATCAACTCATTCTATGCCTTTTGTGCTTTCCCAAAAAAGGACCTTTGGCCAGAACTTTAGCCTTATTTGTGTGGAAAATAACTTCTAATCTCTGCTGAGTAAGAGCTGTGCCTTGAGCTGTGCAGTGCTCTGAGGCCCTGTGCACAGGACCCATCATAAACCGGATTATGTGAACCGCCTCTGTCCCCACAGCCCTGTCCTGTCATCTTGGATCCTTGAAATCCCATGTGGGATGAAAGAGGTATAATTTCTCTCCTTTTAAAAATAATTCATGACCCTAATTTAATATATTTAAACTGTCCGCTAACATTCAAATGATGCACCACAGTTATGTGATCCAGACTTCGCTCTCAAGGGAATGCTTTACACAGCTTCATAATGCTATGAATTAATTCTAGTACACTGTCAAGAAGAAACAAATAATTAAGTACCCATTGAAGCAGAACAAATACTCTAATACCAACACAGCACATAAAACACCACAACTTGTCAGGTCATTTAGCATGCTGGAATTCTTTCCATATTCTTTCAACTGACAGTAGCTGCCCCAATTCTCAAAGTAATCTGGAGATTTTGTCATGTACTGAAATGAGACTCCTTTTAAATTTCGAACACTGAACATTTTAACAGCAGTTATTTTCATACATATCTACTTTTATTCTCATGTTAGAACCAAGCTAGAGCTAGGAGGGAGGATAAAAGAAATCCAGGTAAAGTACTCCCTTCCCCTTCAGAGGAGACCCTAATTAAAACCACTTAATATTCATAAAGAACTAAAATTATAAGAGCAAACAACAGTGGGATTTTACTGACTTATATGACACCTGCGACTGCAGATGTTAGGATGATTTTCATCAATAACCAAAACAAAACAAGAATTAATGAGTAGAAGCAGAAGAGGTTGGAGATAGCCTGAAATTTTTTGGTCTTTTTTCAATTGAGTTATTCCGAATGCCTAGTATAATGTCCACTCATAGTAGACATTTGTTGAACAAATAAGTGAATGAATAAGGTTTGAATCCTACACTGGCCCCAAGACTAAAACTAGTTCACAGTAACTTTTTTAGCTTGGAATTGAAATGGATTAAATATACTTTCTTTCCATGTTGTATTTCAACAACTTAGGACACCAAATAACCTCTTTCTTCCTCTCTGCCAATCTTCCCCCTGCCTTTAGTTCAGTTATTCATTTTGACCTGTATGCTTGGGTGGATGTACATGATTTTATTAGTTAGAGAAAGCCTAACTGCTGTAACACCAAAAATTTCATAGATCCAACACAATTACATCTTTCTTGCTCATCTAATCATACGGAACAGAACAAAAGGAACGGCTCTCCCATGAGGCCATAGAAACTCAGGGTTCAACTATCTTTACCACAGAGCTTGTAAATTCATTTGGGGGATTATCATCCTCCCAACTAGCTGGAGGGAAAGAGGAGCCTGGGAAAGGGTATGATAAGAGGTTTTTCAGACATACTGGCAAGCGATGTGTGTCACTTCCAATCACTTTCCATTTGCTAAAACCCAATCAACGGCTGCATCTAAATTACAAGGCATCCTGAAAAATGTCATCTCCAGCTGCACAGCATCCTCCCAACAACAGTTCTAGAACATGGAAGGGGAGGGGCACATGGGGAAGCACAGATATTTTGCTGGACAATTCCATGTATCTGTCACACATGGTTCCTCACCCGAGACATGAGTTCTCAGGCGGCTTGAGACCAGGACTGGCTGGCTACTGCTGTCCGTCTCAGGTTACCACAGTTACCTTTGAGACACACGTTGAACGAGCAACCATGGAAAGACTCAAGATGACTGAAGACTATTAATTTTTTACATCATCCATAAGCCATCAAGTGACAATTTTCCTGTTCCATGTGACTATCATTTCAAGTATATAGGAAACTAGGAATCAGTAATAGAAACCAACTTTTTGTCTCCAGAAGTAGGATATGTGATTTCCATATCATTTCCAGTTAAAATCAGTGAAGTGGGTCTTTAACAGTGTCTTTAAACCATCTTCAACACAGTCGTAGGTCTCATTCTTAGGAGGGATGTATGCCATCAACATGATCCTATTCACTCTCCCCCAAAGAAAGTCTGGTCATAATCTCAGCAGAAACTTATCTACAAGTCAAATTTAAAGACTTTCACAAAGGCATTTTTAAAGGTTTTAAAATTACTTCAACTTCTGCCTCTGTCCCTCATCTTTTTATTGGCAACTCCAAGAAGACTGACTAGATCTAATGAAACATTTTGAACTAATTCAAGTGATCAATAATCCAAAGGAATGCACACTAGTTGGAAATTATTATTGCCCAAACTATTCAAAAAAAAACTGAGGAGAGCACTAGGTCATAATCTTCTAAGAGGAAATTATAACTCATTCAGTCTACATATAATGAAAATTATTTGCCACAGTAAAAAATATATATATTATGCACCTGCCTCTGCTATTGAACAAAATTAAAGAACAAAGTAATTTACAGAAGTAGTAATTGGGTAAAATAATTTGTCATGGTAAATGGTAAAGATAACTAAGATTTAAAATTTTCCAGAGACAGATTAAATGTTATTTAACATTCTTTATATGTCATGCAACATCTCATAATTCAGACAGAATGAAAGGATACAGTAAACTTCTCACTTCTCCAAATAACACACATCACTAACTGCCTCTGCAATATTTTCTACCCACTCACCTGAGTTATATGCAGATCTTTGCAAAGCACTTCTCTCCCTGAAATTCACAACCATAAAAAAAAATCTACATGTGAACTCTAACTTGATAAGAATTTAATTTAACAGTAATTTGCTTAAGTATAATTAAGGCCACCAAGACTGGAAAAAGAAGAATTGTGTTAACAGAACTGACAATATGCTGTGCATAGCAGCTTGGTCTAGTTTAACCTTTGATCAATAGTGGTGATTGGAACCAAAGAGAAAATAGACTGAGCGTATCAATTAAAAATTGGTCTGAAATAACAGGAGTCATTTCAGATGAAACTCAGCTACATTTGAAAAATGTGATTTCCAAAAGGCCAATACAGTTCCTGGCTACCATGTACAACACTACTTTCACACCAGGTTTAGTGAACCTGAGATACCATGCCGGTCTGCACAACCTGTAGCGTTTTCCACTTGGCATTTTGTGATTTGAAAGAGAAATATGCTGGTATGCCATTCAGATGCACTACGCAGTGAATAACAAGTACTCTCAGGAACATAACCACAAGATGCGGATTTATTTTCCGTTGCGAAGCTGCTCAATATGTGTTGCAACTAAGTTTCCTGGGTAATCTCTTGGGGCCTCTCTAACCAGCCACTCAGCCACTTTGCCTGCCCTCTCCAGCATAACACATTATGGTAAAAACAGAAGCTGATCCCCTTAAGATAGCAGCAACATAAACTCAGAAGCCTGTTTCCTCTTTCTGTATTTACAATTTTGTTCCCTGAGTTAGCATGGCATGACGCTTTGCTTATTCGTGTCAGCTTCTCGGTGGGGGGTGGGGGGAATCATATTATAATCTTGCTCTTATCTATTTTTCATTTCATGTATAAATATTATGCCCAGTCAGCCCTGAGTAGCAGGAAGAGCATAAGTAAGAATATAGTCTTGTTCCAAATTGCCCAATGCTATTTTGATTAGAGTCAGTTTAATTTTCTAATGTGAAGTATTATTAAATATACTACATAAACTAATTAGGTAAACCAACCATCTTAGTGAGGTAATTCGGTATCCTTATTACCATAAAAAACCTCCACAGTATATATATGATACTTCACATATAAACTCTAATTAAACTAATTAAAGTGCAGGAGGAACAGCCTTTGTTTTGTAAATGCCTAATAAAATTGAGCAGGAGAGCATTAGAAATGAATATATTAAGCACGGATTAGGCAACAAGTCTCTTTGTCAGGTTATTTACAGGGGCCAAGAGAACCAGTCCTCCCGAGATACTTCCTTTGGCCATAATTCTCCAACCTGGTCCCAAGCGTTTAATGACTGAAGTTAAAAATTAAACTGGGAGAGGAAACAAAATAAATTGATGTCTATATTTATAGACCAAACAAATTTTGCTCAATTATCTCTGACAAGAATAATTAAATAAAGTCACTATTTTACCCTATAAGGCATCTTAACTACCTCTATAAGACAGGCTTTGGTTGAATTAGGGAGAAGCACCAGACAATCATCAGTAGCTCTGCATAAGCCAGCTCCAAGAAAGCAGTAAAGCACTGAAAGATGTATATGCCACCCTGAATGTAGTAGGACACTATCTAGGAGGAAGAGAGAAAATGAAAGTAGAAAACTAAGATGAAACTAAAGGATGACATACTATAGTAATATCACTGATGGTGATCTTATAATTTTTAAAAAATCTTATTTTCAAGTGACCATATTAAGAGTCATGCTATGCTTATGCATCAAATAAACACTAGTTATATGAGTCATAAAAATAACTAATGAACTCAAGCAAAAGTTCCAAAATGCCTAAAGAAAAAAAGCAAAATTAATGGGACCATTTCTCTTCCTATTCTTACTCCGTCAAGAAAGAAATATTGTAGGAAGATGGTGGCCACACAGTTTTTGAATCTCCCTAAATCCATATAAAGTAACTACCTATAACCATAAAGTAACAAGCACTATCATGAACAGCATTTATAACAAGGTGACAAGGCATCCCCAGCAACCCTAAATGGCAAAACAAATGGGGACAAATCAACAACAATCACAAGATCTGCATGGTACTAGGCTACGCAAAAAAAAAACATAGGAAAACAGGATGTCCGAACACCCTGAGCATGAAAAGCACCGCTAATACCAACATGTGCTCAGGGCAAATCATGACAAATGAATCTGAAAAACAGTACCTAGAACTGGAAGGGATTGTGTCCAACCCAACAGTGGAAGAGTGCAGGGAAATTGCATTAAGAACTGAAGGACGTAGAGCATTCTAGACACTGTGAAACCAACCAGATAGCGTTTTCTTCTGAAACAAACCCCCATTCCAGGAAAAAAAGGGGGGGTGGGAATTGAATGAAAATTTGACAAAACAAGGGAAACAGAGATGAAGGCAATTTAGTGTCCATATGAAAGTAAAGAAAGAAAATAGACACAGAAAATCTAAAGAAGCAAGCCACCAATTTTTGAACAAGAATCAAAAACAATGCAAGAAAGACACTGTGAAGTTAGAAAAATATTATCAATAAAACTATTGTTTTGAGTGCATTTTTCTGTTAAAAGGAACCAGGGTGTCTTGGATAAATGGTTGAGTCCATATCTAGGGCAAGATATGTGGCAGATGAGCCTGCTATACCTTGTCAAAGACACAAAGACATGGAAACATGTCAAAAGGACCCAGTAGCCAACTTTTTGAGGTTTCTACTGACTGAAGATGAGATAATTTAGCTTCAATAAGAAAAATAATTCCCATGGATTTTAATCAACAAATATTTATACATTCATTTGTTAATAATATTTAAATTAATAATTTAAAATTAAATGATCATTCTCAAAGGATGGTAAATAAAGAGAAAGAAGGAATCATTTATACTGCCTTCCATACCTGACAGTACCACTAGGTAACCAAATAATTGATGAGATAAAGTGGGTTAGGAATGAGATAAACAGTCCAGGAAACACTAGTTTAAATGACAGAATATCATCATTTGCAATCACCCACTATGCAATGAATTAATGGATTTGTTACATTGAGTACCAATGTCTACTAACAAAAACAGACAACCAGACATATGTCCCTTCTATATTCTTGCCAAAATGTCAAACATGAGATTGAACAACCCTTGGCATCTTACTGCCAATTTTCAGGAAATAGAGAAGAACATGTTAACCTATTCAAGAATATACAATCAGCAAAATCCAGATGACAGGAAACATGACAGTTCAGATTGCTAGCTCCTGCAACAAGAAACTATAAGGAAAAGAAAGGGATGAGGTAGGGTGAGAACACCTGTAGATTAAAAAAAAAAACTAAAAACATCCTTTTTTTTTTAATAGGAAGGACCGAGATACAGTGTATAAGGAATCACTCTTGAGTGGTAAAACTGCAAAAAAAAAAAATGCATGAGCATTACTGCTATAAAAGTCAGGATAGCACTGGCCAGGTGGCTCAATTGATTGGAGTGTCACCCCATGCACCAAAGGCTGTGCGTTTGATCCCCAGTCAGGGTGCATATGAGAGGCATCCAATTGATGTTTCAATCTTACATCTCTTTCTGTCTCCTTCTCTATCTTCCTCTCTCTCTAAAATCAATAAAACCATTTTCTTGTGTGAGAATTTTTTTAAAAAGTCAGGATAACAGTTACTCAGACAGCAGGCAGTGTTTATAATTGCAATAGGTCTCACCAAGGGGTTTCTAGGATGGCTGAAAACAATACTCAGAAAAAGAAGGGGAAGAGGGGAAGCAAAGAAAAGCAATAGCAAGCCTATGCAGCCGGAAGACTAAAGGAACTGTGTAGATTTGTTCCATTAGATCAGGAAGGCACTGAGTTAAGCCTCTCAAACACCTACCCTCCACCTCCAGTATTCTAAGCAGAGAAAAGATTCTAAGCAGAGGCCAGCAGCAGCCCCTTAGTAGAAAGTGCCCAATTTCCCATAAATTTCTGTGTGTTCAGACTTCTTGTCACAGTGATTTTTGCAGAACTGGGTTTCAGCACTCACCGTAGATCCTATGATCAAGGAATAGAAAAACTGCCCTAGGAAAATTATACTTTATATCGACATGGAGAAAAGAATTAGCCTTGGTGCTTCATCATCTCATGTAAAAAACAAGAAGTTAGAATTGAAATGTTTCAGATGATTTTATTTTGTTGTTTTCTTTCCTTTCTATATTCCTAACTTCTATAACAATAAAATAGCTTTGGCATGGCACTACATTGTTATGTATTCTCTAACACTATATGAAAATATAATTTGACAAAATGACAATTTTGAAGCCTGAAGCAACTATAAATGCTAACATAAGACACAGGGGAATGGGAGAGGAGGAAGCCAATTTCTTGCATTGAGCCACAAACCATGCTATAATTGTTACTTTTCTGCTGCTTTGCTCAGCATTACCTGGACACTAAACCTCTTATTGTGGAAGGAAGCAGTGGCAGTCACCAACAAAAACTGTCTATCTACCCATGTCTGATGGTGTCCCATGGAGGTCTTTCCACCAACCAGCCTTCCTCTCTGAAAGAATCTTGCCATCAGCTGGGGAGAGGGAAGAAAAGACATCTAATGCCTTGTTAGGCCATGAAGCACACGCACAGAATCTTTATAAATGTTTATTTAGTTATTTGTCACAATATGGAGGCTACAAGGGGTGCAGAGATCTAGGAGCCTTCTTGCAAAGGAGTCACAGTCCTATTTATGGCATGGGGATGCAATGCGGGGAAAACAGCACGCAAGCTCTCCCTTGACCAGAACAGACCCTCCATGTACTCAAAACCCCTCCATGTTCTCTCACTGCTTAAGCAGCAATGATGCTTTGAGTTCTCCACAGTGGTCTGACCTCCAAATAGAATATCCAAAACCCAACAGCAGTCCTGAGGCAGGAGAAATAACCCCCTGCTGGCATACCTCCTCAGCCCTACATTGGCAGAGGAGAAGATTTTCCTTTGCCAGCTTTGAGTTACGTACAAAGAACTTCCATCCAGTGCATTAGCATTAAAGAAAAGGAGGTGGAGTCACCAATGAGCTAATACGAGGGAAACTAGTGTGTATATGATTCAATAAGTGTCAAATGTATGCGGGCCTACCACACCTTCTGTTAAATCAGTTGCTTGATATCTCCGGAAAACAATATTAAAAGGGGGAACTATAAAGGGTATGAAATACCTGCTGAAAGAAAAGGCAGGGTTGGGCTGCCAGAAGCTGGGCTTTAGGAGGCTTACGTGAGTCCCTGAAAGGCCACGGGGTCCCAGGGAGAGTTGTTTGAAACAGGTTTTGAAAACACCACCAAGTGCTATGAGCAGAATATCTAGTATATAGTAGATGACCAATAATAGTTGTAGAACAACTTATTAAAAATTATTAAAAATATAATAAGGTTGACGACACAAGCCACAATTCAAATGCACAAAAGAAAATTATTTTCAAAAGCAAGGCCTCTCAACTTGCATTTGAGCCCACTAAACACAAATGACAACTGTCTTCAACTCATCAATGGACACAACCCTCTCTCGTCCAGTTTCAGCCACTGCTGTTCAGGTATCATCTCAGTTGCTTCAGGATTTAATCTCAGTAAATTATATCTTTTCTCTCCCTAATGTTGATGATCTCATCCCCAAGGACTTTCTAAGTACCTGAAGACTTGAGGCAAAGATGCTTTGCCATTGATGTACTCTAGTCCAGCTTGTCCAACTGGCTGGGTATCCTGCTGAAGTGAGACTGGTCTCACCTGTTTCCACCCTGCGCCCACTGCAGCAATGGGTAGGCCGTGCTACAGACTCCACATGGTCCTCACATTCAGCAGAGTCCTTGTCCTGACCCTGAGCCTCTTCCAGTTCTCTGAGCATTTGTACAATACCTGTAAGTACTACAAGAACTTTCTAGACTCTCTAGATGACATACACATGCCATGGGAACCACACGTGCTAACATAGGCTCATTTGCCGAGACCCTTTCTACAGATATTTCATCAAATCAATCACAGCTGGCCATTCTGCATACTGAATACACTGAATGTGTGACTTCACTGAAGGGACTGCAGTTTCCCCAGGCTGTGCCCTGGGAAACAAGGAAGTCCCCTTGCTCCAGGATTCCCCAGATCTCCCTGGCCCTTCACACCCTTTGCATCCTCCCCCAAAATTTGTGAGGGAATAGATCACAAATAAAGACACACAGTGTCTTTTGCAGTCTTACTTTAGGCTTTTCTCCATTTCCCTCCTCTAGGCCCATGCATCAGAAGAATTTTCCTTCTTCCCTTTCAACAATATTTATTTGTGTCATCATTCTCCGTTGGTATTACAAGGATATCAATTCCTACCTCACAGGTTACTATAAGAATTAAATAAAAATATTTCCAAAGCTTTGTTGCCTATTCGGTGTTCTCCTAATTTTACCCCAATCCTGAGCTGTCTCAGGCCCAAAATCTGCTTGGAGACTTATGTGCCCAAACCTACAGACACATACATGTTCAGGGTCCCGTAATGAGTCAAAGACAGAACCAGAACTGAAAGCCAGAGCTCCTGACATTTAATCTCAAGATTTTTCCACAACACAAACTGCTTTCCTAAATAATTGAACAAAAAAGGTGGAGAGACATTTCCGTATTCTTTTAGGGAACAAATACCTATTCAGACTCTCTCTTATATAAGGCATAGCACTAGCAAACAGGGGAAGAAGGCAATGGAGCAATGAGGAGTCAAATTCACAAAGAAGAAAAGGCACTTCTGTGTCCTTGGGAGAACACTGAGCATTTCATATTGCTAGAGCATTCTAACAAGATTCCATCCTGGCGAAGCAGAGATTTCACCAGGGACAGCCTTCAGGCCGCCTAGTGCACTCTAACTTGGGGTGAGAGGGAAATGCGATCGGATTGGCAATTAGATTGCTCTGTTGACAGTGCAGACAATAGCTTTACGGACAAAATTCGATTCTGAGAGACCATTTTACAGGCTATTGTAGAAACTCAGTCCACGTATTACATGGGCTAGAATTATGAGAAGTAACAGGAATAGAAAAAAGGAAAGATATAAAAGAGGAAAAGATACAGAAGTGTCAAAATTGACAGTACTATTTTTGCTCTTTTTTTTTCTTTGAAGCCATAGTTAAGACTTTAAAATTAAACTTAAGTATAAAGCACTTTTTATATTACAGTGTGCTACAGAGAAACCTTCCATGAATCAATCAATGTGGAAGTGTAAGAGTAAATTTTGCAAATAAGTCTAATGCCTTTCTTTTACTATGTTGGTGTGTTTAAATATTGACTTTGGCTTTAGACTAGGGAAGACAGGATTCAAATTTGGCTCAGACACTTCTTTAACCACTCTGAAAAGTCATTTCCACAAATATTAAAGTAGTATAGTTATTTTTTTATCAAAGGAGAGTTGGAGTATAGAATGAATTGGCAGATTAAATAGGAGTTTTCAAGCCATGCTTGACCAGCATGGTTCAGTTGGCTGAGCTTTGTCCTGTGAAGCAAAGGGTCACTGGTTCACATACTGAGAGTGGCAACCAATCAATGTTTCTCTCACACATCGATGTTTCTTTCCCTCTTATTCCCCTTCACTTCCCCTCTGTTTAAAAATAAACAAATAAAATCCTTTTTTAAAGAGAGTTTCCTATCAAGGAAGAGAATGTGTCCCACCCCTCTTAAACTTACCCCACTGTCAAAATTCTTTTACGAAAGCAAGTAAAATTCTATACCAATATCTGATTAAAAACAACGGTTAAGCCAATTAAGCAGTATTCTAAGTATTTTTTTATGTATTAACTTTAATCTTTACAGTAACAGCCAGTAGTAGCAGAGCCAGGATTCAAACCTGATTATCTGGCACTGACCGATGTGATCTTACCTATTATACTCACAGCCTCTTAATAATAATCATTGTCATGTGACTGGGGACAAAATCATGTACAGAATAAGTAGCTTTTTTTTTTAAGCTTTCCAGTTCAATTTATTTTTCAGATTTATACTTTTTCAGTTGCAAAGGAATACATGTTTATTCTCATAATGTTAAAAAACTCATGAAGTATTTACAATAGATATAAGTAGCTTTCTATATAAAAATAATAATGAATTAATGATATAATCAAAGAATATAAAAAACAAAGAAAAAGATAAAATATCTAAAGTGCTCAAAAAGAAATTTAGAAGAAAGCATTAAAATGCAACTGAGGAAACTAAAGAGAAGACCCGTCCAATAAATTAAAATATACAACATGTTTATGGGAGGAAAAATAAATTTTATGTTAATATATAAATGTATATGATCTCTAGAAAAATAACAATTGGCTTCTTTATTATGAGCTACTCAAGGTGATGTTTAAAGCTCATATAAAAAAATAAGAGGCAAAGGAGAACCAAGAAAATTCTGAATGATATGTCTACTTACAATAAGATATTGAAACATGTTTAAATCTACAGTAAGTAAAAATGCATGGTAATGATATGTAAATAGTATGGACTATCCAGAAATAATCCAAATGGAATTTAATATGTAAAAAAATTGACATTTTATATTAATGGGGAAAATATATTCACTACATTGTATTCATCAAATGATTCTGGGACAGTTGGATAGCCACAAGGAAAACTACAGTTTTTCTACCTTACCGCTCATAACAGAATAAATCCCAAATGTACCAAAAATTTCACTGTAAAAAGGAAATCAAAAAGAAAATACAAAAAACAGAACACACAAAAGAAAAGTCCTATAATCACAAAATACAAAACTACAGAACTATTTCTTTACACCTGACCCATGAAAAATAAATGCAAATACTGGCAAAAAACAATAAGCAACATATATCATAGGCAAATAGTTTATTTACTTTATAAAGATCTTTTATAAATAAATAATATCTAACATATCTAAAAGAAGAGTAAGTTAAGGACATGAACCACTCCTAAAAGATATAAAAATGATATTTAAGTATACCTCAAGACATTTAACATCTAATGCATTAATTTGAAAAAGCTAAAACTACTAGAAAAACATTTTTGCTTTTAACTTAGAATATTAAAAAAAGTTAAAAACTTTTGTGTGGTGTGAGTGTGGAGAAATATATACTTGCACCCTTTGTTCATGGAAAAATAAATTGTATTTTTATATTAAAGGTATTCTCACTGTAGGGAAATTGGGAAATATCTATTTAAAATAAATAACCCTGGCTGGTGTAGCTCAGTGGATTGAGCACGGGCCTGCAAACCAAAGGATCGCCAGTCCGATTCCCAGTCTAGGGCCCATGCCTGGGTTGCAGTCCAGGTCCCCAGTAGGGGGTGTGCAAGAAGCAGCCACACATTGATGTTTTTCTTCCTCTCTTTCTCACTCCCTTTCTATAAAAATAAATAAATAAAATCTTTAAAATATATATACACACATACTATTCTGGTTGAGAAGTTTTACTTTTAGAAATTATTCTTCTGCCCTGGCTGGTGTGGATCAATGGACTGAGTGCCAACCTGCAATCTGAAAGGTCGCTGGTTTGATTCCCAGTCAGAGCACATGCCTGGGTTGCTGGCTGGGTTCCCAGTTGGGGTCATGTAAGAGGCAACCAATGTTTCTCTCATCCATCAGTCTTTCTCTCCCTCTCTTTCTCCTTCCCTTCCCTTCTCTCTAAAAATAGATAAATAAAATCTTTTAAAAAAAGAAATTATTCTTCTCCACATACATGCCCATGTGTGTAAACACAGGAGGTGATTTTATCACTATTTGAATTGAGAAAAGAAACAATCACCATAATAACAGCAGTTAAATAAATACATTTATTTATACAGACAGTATATCTCTATTAAAAAGAAATAAACAGCCTTATATGTACTAGGACTAAATATCCTTAAGAGGAAAAAACAGGAACAAGGTAAACAACAGTCTGTGTAATACACCCAGGGATGTCAAACTCATTTTCACCCAGGGTCACATTGGCCTCGTGGTTCCCTTCAAAGGGCTGAATGTAATTTTGACTCCTTAACAGTTAAGGAGTAGTTACATTTACACAGTCCTAAAATTATTTCGGCTCTTTGCAGGTAACCACGAGGCTGATGTGGCCCCCGGTGAAATGAGTTTGACACCCCTGCTCTACATGATGTAAAGAAAGGATATGGGAAAGTGGTTCAGCTCAGCTCTGGTTCCAGACACTTCCAAGTTCTGCCACTTACTAACCAATCTTCAGCAAATGAATTAATTTTTTCAGTTCCTTGGTTTACCAGTCCATAGGGGAAGCTTTATGACTTATTCCCTAGGTCATAAAGCTAGTGCTGTACGTAGTAAATTAATACATAAGAAAGGCAGAGACTGCTGGTTGTCACCAAACACATTTCCTCTCTTCCAGGTATACACTAGATTAGGTCCACCAGCCCCCGTTACAGTAAGATGCAGGAATGTGACTGAATTCTAGCCAATAATTGGCGGACATGGCCCATAAAAGCCTCCCACATGCCATACTCTTTTACGCTCTTTGCCGTTTTGCCAGCTAGATAACGATGGCCGCATCAGTCTCAAAGACACTTGTTGAAGGCTGCAAGGCCTCTGTCCCCAGGATCCCTTAATGTGGAGACTCCCCTCACCCCCCCCACACACACACACACACATTGAAGGCTTAGATCAATTTCTGTTGGGTTTGAAAAATAGTAACTTTCAGGGTTGTTACATCAAGCTCCTATTTATTTTGCTGCCATTACCATAACTATTACCGTTTTTGTTATTAGCACAAAACATCTGTAAAAGATACATAAGAAATTAATAATTGTGTTTGCCTCTGACAAAGGGGACTGAGAGAATCTTTTACATCTCTTGAATTCTGTCCATCTGCATGTCCTATCTGCATACTATTTCATGTCTATATTAGCAGGCTACGTTGCAATATGCTGTGATTGGTTAGCCCTGAAATCTTAGTCTTAATACACCAGAGGTTTCTTTCTCATTGTCATGAGGGTCTAATAGGAACCAAGAAACTCTACTGCCTGCACCTTCCCCACAAGAATCCAGACTGCTTCCTCTGCTAGGACCTGGGAAATACCATTCAGCCCTGTGCCTTCAGAAATTAAATGTCTTGAATACTTGATCTTTCCCATGATGTCCTGGGAACTGACAATCAGGCAGAAACAGGCTGAGGGTACTTACTTGGCCATTTGCCATCTTAAACTGTTTCCCTTATCAGTGAATACGTAGATTTAGGAGCCTGTCTCCAGAAATGCATGATATAGCAGGCTTAGGCCATTTCAGGTGCATCAGATAATTGATACAAGACAACAATCCCAGTAGCAAACAAGTAAAAATAATTACAGTTTAGGAGTTTTCAGTCTTCATACCTTACACTCTCTCAGAATAGAGTTTTGTGTGCTCTCTAGTTTAATATCTCTGTTCCAGAGTTGAGGAACTTGTCCTGGCCAGTATGGCTCAGTTGGTTGGGCCCCATCTGGTAAAGCAAAAGGTCACTGGTTCAATTCCTGGTCAGGGTACATGCCTGGGTTGGGGGCCTGGTACCTGACTGGGGCTGTACAGGAGGCAACCAATCGGTTTTCTCTCCCTCTCTTTCTCCCTCCTTTCCTCTCTAAATAAAGAACTTTTTAAAAAAAATTTAAAGATGAGAAACCTCACCTCTCAGCCCTCCAAGTGAGAATGTTAAAGCTGCAACTAGAAGTTCGCATGGAAACTTCCCCAAGTGTGAAAGAAAAGGCAGGACCCCTCAATAGACAGAAGCGGTGATTGAGTACTGACAGTGCCTGTCCAGGGACAAGCCTCTTTCTGCCCACCTCTCCCAGGACTTTGAAAACAGGAGAGAGGTCACAAATCTCTGCTTGGGTAGGAATGTCACTGGGGGCTAAGAACAAGTATGGGCAACATCTGTTGATTTCCTACTATGATCTTGAAAGCAAAGCTTTAGGGCTGCAAAATCCTAACTGCTGTTCGCCTCTTCCATGTGCTAATCCACTTAAAAATACTATTAATTTGGATGCTGTCGATTAAAAGACTTTAATTAAAAGAATTAACTGAATGCTATCAATTACAGTATCTTACCTTTTTAAAAATCTTGCAGACTGCCTCCATCTCAGTGACTATTCCAAAATCTCCATTGGGTGAAGGAGCGATCTCTCCTCCACACAGGGTGCTGAAAGAGCAATGCCCTGAGACGTGCTATTCAGGGAATAGGGTCGAGGGACAGGCAGCGATGGTCTCCTGGGACAAATATGGCACCTCACAACTACCAGAAAGAACAAATGGACCAAAGATGGGCAATGAAAGAAACGGGGACGTTGCTGTTGCTGTGGACCCTCACAAATAGAGGCCTCACGGTTCCACGCCAGAAGCCCACAGACCACCCCTGGGCCCTTCTGGCTTCTGCAGCCTCGAGATTTGTGGCCTGAGCAAGCGCGGTTCATCCCCAACCCCTGTGTTCTGTCCTACGCGCTTCTCCCCGGCCCACCTTTTGGGCCAGAGACTAATCCCACGCACCTGGCCAGGCCTCTGTGACGTGGCGTGGTAGGTGTGGCAACGTTTGAATGATAGGTGTGAGCCAGGCTCCTTAGGCAAGAGCCTAGAAGAGGCGCGACTAGCCTTCAAGGCACCCAAGTGTTTCTCATGCCAGTGCTCACCTGCTAGCCCTGCAGAACTCCGGAGATCCCACGAGATCAGTCTTCCTATGGAAAGAATGGTTGCCTCTGCAGCGCTGGTGCCACGCATTAGCCTTTCCGGAGCGGCACTTGCTGGTCTGCACGTCCTAGCCTCCCTGCCCCTCCTCTCCCTGCGGATCGGTATCGCACTTTCTTACCACCCTCCCCCGCCACGCGCCCCCGCCCCCACAAACTCCAAGGCACCCAGCACACACTGTAATCTCCAACTGCTTCCTGTTTACCGCCAATAAATAAAAAAATAAATAATGGTTGGTAAGAAGCAGCTATTGTCTGCTCTCCAGGTCACGAATCCCTTTGAAATAACATATTCTCTATTCAAAAATTAATTTGCATTTTTTAAATAAACCCACCAGACTGAAAACTATGCAAATATCAATCACGTGACCTCACTTTGCTCTTTCTCTCTCTGGATGGCAGAGGCATTTCCCACTGTTCTCTCCCACATTTCCCTGCCGCCTTACAATAGCCAGGGCCAAGTGACTAGTTCTCGCCAAAGAGATGTGAGCAGAAAGAAATCAAGTGCGCTGTTGCCAGTCCAAAGCATTTGAGAGCCAGTGCACGGCTCTCTTTTCCTGCCACGGGGTCCTGGAAGTCTCCTGTTTTATATGGCAGAGCTGCAACGTGCCAGAGGCTTGGACCTCGGAGTCACCATTTGGAAAAGAGCTTTTCTGGCGAGGCTCCAGATCCGTGTTACATTTTGCAGGACTGAGAAATAAACCTCTATGTGCGAAGCCCCTGACATTTAAAGGTTTGTTTTTTACCACAACAGCCTAGTGTAAACTGACTAAACTACTTCCAGTTCTTCAATGCATCGGAACAACCCATTCCAATATAATTAAAATAACATTTGTTAAATATTTAATATATGTAAATATGCTAGGTAGATAACAAATACTATGCCTGCATAAAGTAGGTACTCATTAAAAATAGTAAATGCCAGACATGGATACAATAAGAAAATAAATAAAGTTCTATCTTTCCACAAGTTCCAAACTAGTTTCAAGATACTTTTACTTAATTAAACATTTATTGAGTTCCTATGAACAAAGCATCTGCTAAGCAGACAGCTGCAAAATTTAGTTAAGACAAAACCTCTAGTCTTGAAGACCTGTCAGACCAGTGAAAGTACAAACAGCCTCACAGATGATTGCAAAGCTGTGTGTAGTAGCAGAAGCAGGCATGAGGTGCTGTGGGCAGGACAACCAGCTCAGACTGGGAGAATCCTGGAAGGCTCCCCATGGGAGGGGTTCCTAAAGAGCAGTAGTCAAGCTTTACTTTAGTTCTTTGCTTTTTACAGAGGAGGATAGCTATTAAATGTAGGGGTTGCTTTTCTATTCAGTTGGAATTTGATGTGTGTAAAGTGGGTGGCTCTTGAAGAAAATGGGAGCAAAATACTGCCTTCACGGTTCTTGGAATTTCAATTTTCTTTAAGCAATCAGGAATGAACATAAAACTCATAGAAACTCTCATTGTGAAACCCAAATCATTCTGACTCCCACCTTTGATACTGAGAAAAGAGTGAAGTTAAGGAATCTATAAAATTGGGTCACTCTAACCTGCCGTTGAAATCGTTAACACTATGAAAGCTGAGGTATAAGGAAAAAGCCCATTCTTGTTCTAACTAGCCTGGGAACTCATTTTTTTTTTTTAACTTTCTGGTCCTGGAGCAATGCCTGGATATGCATCTACACCTTCAGGTCACCCCCTAGTTACCCTTGCAGGACTCACGTGTACATCCACCTGACACCCAAACCATCAGACACATGACCAGACATCCTGACATCCATCATCCTGACTGCCTTGCATATGGCCATTAACCGTTCTGGGTGAATCCTAGGGCTAAGAACGCAGGACTGATAATTCTCAAGAATGGGCATTATACTACAAGAAATTTTATTAACTTTTCTCTCTTTGGAATACTTTTGGACTTTTGCCTAGCTGTGTTTCCAGTTTGTAAACTCTAAGACCCTTGAATAAATCTCTATCATATTTCTAGGAAAGCCCCCAAACTCTTTTTGAGTTTAACAATATGCATTTATCCTAGAGATTTGTCTTCCTCTGCACATTTATGTGCTTCTAAAGCATATGCCTATATTCTATATTTGTATTCCTTTGTATAGGCCATAAACCTATATCAACATGGCTTAGAATGTCTGTCGTATTTAGGATGTGTGATTCAACAGTTTAGGAGAGTGGCCAAGAACTTGAGTTTTGGATCCAGCTTTCCAAATCCTAGCTTTGGCCTTAACTAATTGTGTGACCATAAGCAAGTTGCTAAAATCAATATGTTTCTGTTCCCTCACCCAAGGAGAGATTATTATGAAACCTACCTCACGGAGCTATTATGAGAACTGATAAGTTGATGTGTATGTATAATCCACCTATAACATTAGTGTTTAATGAATAGTTAATATGAATATTATTGTTGTTTTGTAACTCTATTGAGTTTTCAGTTATAATTTTTATAATTCTATCCTAAAATTTGAAACTTAATCTTGGAAGGTAATAGGCAATAAAAATAGCATAACTTAAATGATTGAGAAGCTATAAGACATTAAAGACAGTATTATTTAATATTAATACACTAAAAATAAGCCCAGCATGGATCAGTTGGTTGGAATGCTGTTATGTAACTGAACGGTCGTGGGTTCTGTCCCCAGCCTGCACAGAGAACCCACATACTTCTCTCTTATATCAATGTTTATCTCTCTCCCTTCCTCTCTCTAAAAGAGCCAATGAAAAAGTGTCCCCAGATGAGGAATAGTAGTAATAATAATAATAATAATAATAATAATAATAATAGTTCCCCAGCATTTTATGAAAGAGGTAATTAAGAATGGAGTTGAATAGCTATGCTATTAAACACAGGAGCAATTCACTCAGTGGTTCTGTGTCGCATCTGTGAAAAGGGATTCAGTGCATTGCCTGTTTACGTATGAAGGGGCCGCTGCAAAGAACATGGACATCAGCATCCTGTCAGTTTCATGGCTCTGACAGGGACCATCTCTGGAGCACGTTGTTTTACCCCTGAATAAGAAATTGTTAAAAAGCCTTAAGGTTAAGAAATCATTTGCAATAGCCTCCTACTATAATCAGATTAATTTTAATAGCTTTACAGATTATATAACTAAATTCCAGAAGTATTAGTACTAAGGGAAATCAGGAGTTGTAATGGAGATTAGAACTCAAAATTTCTGACTCTTGTTAAAATATCCTTACCTGGACTTCAAATTCAACCATGCAGAACACAAAATGTAATACCTCAAAAAACCAAAGAGGAAAATAGATCAGTTGAGTGACTTTAATCCTGAAAACTAATAAATCTGAATTTTCAATACCCTTATGGCCCTGATTTGCTCTATGCTAACATCCAAGTCATGTATCATTTTAGTGTTTCTCATACTCTAACAATAAAAAGCCAAAGCACTTTATAAGGATATTAATTCTACCTGCTTCCTAGGGATGTGATAATAATGTAAAGTTCTTTGAAATGGCAAGTATTGGAAGGAAAAATATCTGATTCAATGTTCTATTCTTATTTCAGTATCAGAGACCAATGTTGTGAGTAAGGACTGAATGAAATAACTTGAAATCAAATGGTTGATGAAATTTCCCCAAATTGTGCTGTATCTCATTATATTAGATCCTTTAGTTACAAAAAAAATATTACACTATCTGTTTAGAAGACAGGCTGACATGCTTCCCCATTCTTCCCTTCACTCTGCATTACCTCATACATTTGGTTTTTAACATTATTCTAAATCTTTTTAAACATAATGGTATCTGTGTGAGCAAACTGGGGTGTGTGTGTGTGTGTGTGTAGATGCAATGTTCAAAGCAAGGTGAGAGTTCATTCTGAAACACCCACTCTTTCTTCATTTCAGAGCAGGAATTTCAGTCCTTTTAAAATATATTTTTTCAAAAAGTTTCTCTCTGCTTCACATAAACAAAAATAAAAATCTGACATCAGGACAGTGGGTGTTATAATAATGGAAAGTAAGCAACATAAGCATTTAGAGATTCATTTAAGGGACTGATCAGCCCAATTTTTAAGCGTTCACTGCTATTCCACTGCAGAATCTGAAATGCTTTCTTGCACAGTTCTTCTATAGGTACCAGCCGCAAAGCTTCCATGAGTTCACAGGAATTTTATTCTCTAGCTATGACCTAATGAAATGTCCAATGAGCTACTGTCTGCAGAAATACAGAAGCTAACATCACCAACTTTATTTTCAAGAGCTCCACGTATTTCTGTAATGATTTATGTGAAACTCATCTCCTAAATATGGAATTGATAATGAAATTAATTGATTATTTCAAAAATAGCCAGAATGAGTCAGGGGGAAACTGCCAAGAAGGCAAGGTGCAATCTGGCACTCACACAAATGCTCTTGAATTTGATGAACAGCCACACCTTGTTGGGGTGCTTTGTATAATCAGAACCCACAGAGCAAGAGGGGAAAGTAAGGAAAGAGAGGCAAAACAAACTATGCATATAGTAAGGATCAGATCTCGAGAAATTGCAAATTTATATGAATGAGTTTAAACTTTAATCTGCTAGATATTTTGAGCAAGAGGTCAATATGATATTGTATGTATTTTAAGACCATAGATTATGCACTGGAGTCAGAAAGAATAGTCAGAAAGGTAAAAGTGTTATTTTGGGAGAAATTAATAAAGCCTTATGGTGAGAATAAAGAGAACAGGTTGAATTCAAGATATAGTCAAGAGGTTGATTTGAGAGGGTGAAAATTAAAGGGCAGATGGAAATATCTCGAATTTCTGAAAAATCTGGTTTCAGTTTTCTATAGAATTGGGCAACATATGGAAGGGTGATTCATTTCACAAAAAGAACAACTGCATGATGAGGATAAGGAACATGTACTGAATACCCACAATGGTCCAGGTTGTGGTTTAGAAACTAGTATTATAATGTTAAACAAAATGGCACTTTCAGTAGGTGAATGGAGAAATAGACAGTGGTACATTCAGACAATGGACTATTATTAAGGCCTAAAAAGAAATAAGCTATCAAGTAATGAAAAGACATGGATGAAACTTAAATGCATACTACCAGGCAAAAAAAATCTAAAAAGGGCTATCTATTATATAATTCCAACTATATGGCATTTTTAAAAAGGCAAAACTATAAAAATAGTAAAAAGGGCTGTGGTAGCCAGGTGCTATGAGGGCAGGAGGGATGAATTGGTAGCACACAGAGGATTTTTAGGCAGTGACATTACTATGGTACTGTGGGTTGGCCAAAAACTTTGTTTTTTTCCATAAGATGGCTCTAGTAGCAGTTGCTTCTAGCTTCATTCAAAACAATTTTGTTAGATTGTATTGTGACAGCTGTCATATCAGCATGCACCTTTTAAAAACATATCAAAATTGGTGAATTTTTGTGTAGCCATTTTAATATTAAAGATGGAAGAAAATGAGCAGTATTTTAGGTATATTATGTTTTATTATTTCAGAAAAGATAAAAACAGAACTGAAATGCAAAAGACTTGTGCAGTGTATGGAGAAGATGCTGTGACAAAACAAATGTATCAAAAGTGGTTTGTGAAGTTTCATGCTAGAGATTTCTCACTGGACGATGCTCCATGGTCAGGTAAACCTATTGAAGTTGATAAAGATCAAACTGAGACATTAATTGAGAGCAACCAATGTTATAACACTCTGGAGACAACTGACATACTCAAAATATCCAGATTAAGCATTCAAAACCATTTGCACCAGCGTGGTTATGTTAATTGCTTTGATGTTTGGGTTCCATATAAGTTAAGTGAAAAAAACCTTCTTGACCATATTTCCTCATGCAATTCTCTACTTAAATGTAATGAAAATGTTCCATTTTTTAAAAAAAATTGTGATGGGTGATGAAAAGTGGATACTGTGCAACGATGTGGAATGGAAGAGATTGTGGAGCAAGCGAAATGAGCTACCACCAGCCACACCAACTCTCATCTTCATCCACAGAAGGTGATGTTGTGGTGGGATTGGAAGGGAGTCCTGTATCATGAGCTCCTTCTGGAAAACCAAACGATTAATTCCAATAAGCACTGCTCCCAATTAGACCCACGGAAAGAAGCACTCAATGAAAAGTGGCCAGAATTAGTCAACAGAAAATGCACAATCTTCCATCAGGATAATTCAAGACCACATGTTTCTTTGATGACCAGGTAAAAAACTGTTACAGCTTGACTGGGAAGTTCTGATTCATCCACTGTATTCACTAAACATTGTACCTTTGGATTTCCATTTATTTCAGCCTTTGCAAAGTTATCTTAATAGAAAAAAATTTAATTCCCTGGAAAACTGGAAAAAGCATTTGGGAAGATGGAATTATGAAGTTGCCCAAAAGATAACAGAAGGTGGTGAAACAAAACAGTGAATACATTGTTCAATAAAGTTATTGGTGAAAATGAAAAGTGTGTCTTTTAGTGTTACTTTAAAACTGAATGAACTTTTTGGCCAACCCAATATGATGGTAGCAAATATATCTTATCATACACTTGTCAAAACCAAAGGAATGTACAGCACCAAGAATGTACTCTAACATAGACTATGGAATTTGGATTATAACCATGTTTCAACATAGGTTCTTTTAACAAACGTTCCACTCTGGTGGAAGATGTTAGTAATGAGGAAGGCTACACATGTGTGTGGGCAGGGAGATCTCTGTACTGCCCTCTAAATTTTGCTGTGAACCTAAAACTGCTCTAAAAAAAATAAAGTCTTAAGAAATTCTGAGGAAAGAAGTGAACTAAATACATTATAGAAGGGGGAGCCTACATTCTTCTACACAAAGAAAATCCATCATCTGATTTCCAATGAACCAAAAGGTGAAGAAGGAGGAGAAAACAGAGGAGGTGGGGTGTGGGAGGAAGAGAAGTTATTGTACTAAGAGGACTAATCCTGACTATTGAGGGTATAGCTATTACATAATTAGGTTAGAGAAGAACATGTTTGAAATGCCCATACCTTGAGGGTAGTCGACACCTTTTGGTACTCCTGTATTCTGTGAAAATAGTAATGGAAATTATATATAATATTGGATATATTATTTCTAATACATGTAAGGAATAGTATACACACACTAAGGAGGGAAATGCAATAAGAAAAGGAGTTAGGAAACCTCAGAGAGGGGTGAGGTTGCTCATTACGCAAGGTGGTTATATTAAAGAAAGGGTCATAAAAGGTCACATTGATCTAGTGACATCTGAACAGCGTCCTGAAGGAGGACAGTGAGCAGTGTTGATATCTAGGAAGGAGCATTCCAAAAAGAAGGGACATAAGTATGAAATCCCTGAGGCAAAACTATGCTTTAGCATCTTTGAAAATGGCATAAAGTCGAGTAGTGCTAGGTTGGAATGAGCCACAGGTTTTAGGACAGAGAGGTAGACAAAAATAGACTGTTCAGGTGAATGTAGGACTTTGTAGGATTTGGGGACTTACTATGAATGAGATGAGAAGCCACTGGAAAATCCAGAGCAAAAGAATGACATGATCAAGTTAATAGGCTCTCTCTAGCTGCCTCCTTGAGAATAGATCAGGAAAGGAGGAAGAGCAGAACAGAAAGAATAATTATAATTATGAGGTGACAGCAATTATTCAGGCAAGACATGGTGGTGATTTAGACCAACATGCCTGCAGTAACATGAACAGGTTGGATTCTGCGTGTACTCTGTAGGTAGTGGCAGCATAAATTGCTGATGCCTTTGAGATAAGACGTGAAAGACAGAGGTCAAGGATGACTCCAAGTTTTTGGCCTAAGCCCCTGAAAGTCTAAAGTGGTCATTTACTAAAGAGGGAAAGGTATGGAAGGAATAGGTTTGGGGATGGGTGGGTATGATGAAGAATTTGATTTTAAACATGTTATGCTCTTGTTAGACATCTAAAGTAAGATGTCAAGTGGACTCCTAGAGACCAGGATTGAGACCTGATGTGGAGGATTAAATGTTGCCATCATCAGCACACAGGAAGTAAATAAGGCCATGAGACTAAATGTACTTACATAAGAGGTAGGGGTTAAAAAGAAAAGAAAACAGTTTGCCAACAGAACCCTGGGGCACTCTCCCAATAAAGTTTGAAAAGATAAGGAATAAACAGAAAAGAGAGAAGAAACTGTCTCTGTTTTAGACTGGCAGGGGATGAAAGTAGGTAGAGAGACAGACAGAGGAACATTGGCCAAGTGTTGCAAGAAGGAATAAATGATCAACTGATGGGAGAAGTAATATCAGGAAGATTTGCCTGTTGACATTAGCAATTGGGGAGTCATTGGGGACCTTGAGATCAATTTCAGTCCTAGGGAGAAATGTGACTGAAAATGAATTCCAAAGAGAAAAGGAAGAATAGGAATTGGACACCTTGATAATAAACAAAAATCTTAAGGAGTTTTGCTATGGCTGAAAGGAAATAAATATGATTTTGATGAAAAGGGCAAGTGGGATCAAGACAGTGCTTGTTTAAGTGGAAGAAAACTATTCCTTGTTTTCCTGGAGGAACAATTTTCTAAAGAGAAGATAGTTTATAATGCAGAAGAGAGAGGGGACAATTGCAATGCCAATGTTCTTGAGAAGGATAATCATTCAGGTTTCAGTCAGTGGAGCGCAGGTATAAGGACTAGTATGGGAATAAGGAATTTATCATAGAAATTAGAATTTACACTTATGTGGGAGATGCTGAGGAAGTGAGGATCTTTAAGGGAAATTTTCAGTGCCAAAGGAAGAGTAAAAGTTATTAACAAGGCTGCTTATCTAGCTTGGGTGGCTAATTTGAAACTTGCAGGGAAATCTGAGAAGCCAACCATTTCTAGTCCTCAAGTCAGGACCACAAAGAAGAAGGTCATGAAGAGATCTGTATAGCTACCCCCTGTGCGGATTCACAGCCAAGCATCTGGTGGCAAGTAGCTAGCAAGGCAAGCTGGACACAGAGCAGAGGGGAGCAAGGACCAGTTGGGACCCACCAGACCCCTAAACCTCTGACCATCAAGGTATCTGAGCATCACAAACTCCCCCAAGTAACGGCCACTGGTTTATTTCTGCCTCCCAAATCTTGTACAAATTCCTCTTTTGCCCACTTTTAATCTAGCCATAAAGGGAATCTAGAAGATACAGTTTCTAAATTGTCAATAGCACAATCCAATATTTTTTATCCCTTTCAACTTAGCATTCATATATGCCTCTTTTTGTAAAATGTTATTCATTTTAGAGAAAGGGGAAGGGGTGAGAAAAAGGAAGAGGAACATCGATGTGCAAGAGAAGCATTGATCAGTTCCTCTCACATGCACCTCAACCTGGGACGAGGCCCGCAACCCAGGCATGTAGCCTGACCGGGAATTGAACTGGTGACCTTCGGCTTTGTAAATCAACACTGAACCACACCAGCCAGGGGCATGTATGACTCTTTTAAGCATACTTTACTTTCAAATAAATATAGTTGCAAAAGAATACTCCTACTTAACATGAGGCAATGATGGTACAACCAAAACCTGCTAAACTTCTCCCCTGAAGAGGATGCATATACCTAATTCACCTTGAGGTGATACTCATGCCTTTTCTACCTCAGTCACACACTCACTTTGATATCTTGTAACAGAAAATTAAGGGATAAAATTAACCACTATTCATCTCATATTAGTTAGTAGGACAGGAAAGGGGGGAAATTGTTTTATTTGTATATATATGCTTATATATGGAACACAAACTGCACCCTATTGGAGAGACCCATCCACATCCCTCCTCCAGACCTCCTGGTTGCCAGCTTTCCAGTCATGTTCTTTCCAAGTGCCTGACCATGAAGCCACACTGCTAGCCACTTACCATGAAACAATGCATTTCTGTGCCTAACTCTGATCATCTGTCCTTCAAAAAAAAAAAAAAAAGCAGCACTCACAGTTTTACACAATGGGGTCGGTTCTTCATCACTATTCTTCAAGGACACCCCATAATGGAGATCTAGTGTTGCCACTGTCTACTTTCAGGTCATGTGAGCATACTGTGCAGAACCATCTGTAAAACGGGCCTTCATTTTTTTTCTTCCTCAGTCATCAAGTAATAGGGAACTTCCCATGAAGCCATAGTGCAGGTTGAGAGGAAGGAGGTAATGTGGCAAGAATAGCGACTACGGGCAACTGGGCTATTTACCCAACCAACGTAGTTAAGCCTTCCAGATCTGCTCAAGCCTGATCTTACACAAATCACTACACTTAATTATAAAGTTTTGCTAAACACACCCAACATTTTATTTTATTGAATCAGACAACACACAGTGTATGATGGTTATCTTGGTGGTCCATAGTTAAGTGTAGTGCCTGGTAGCAAGCCAGAGTGCATTTCTCAAAAATAGAATAATTATCTGCAGAAGGTAGCAGAGCTTTGATCCAAAATAATAAAAGTCTGTGATATAAGTCACCTATGGTGTTCCGCTGAAGTCTCCACAAAGCATCCTTACCTACCACGTTCACTTCAAGCACCTTCAGGTGGATTTGTTGGGCCATTCAGCCAGTTCCAGGGTTTCTCTTGGTCTGGAGCTCCTTAAAACTGACAGGTTTTCAGTTATTTGATCAATGGGTCTGAGCACACCAAACAAAGTGAGGTACGTGTTGCCCTCCAAATCCAGAGAATCACTAGGTGTTGTGCCACTATCTTGGTTAGAGGAGGGTTTACATGCAGCAACTTATTATTCAATCTGGAAGGGATATGTCAATGTTCCACCAGGTGCTGAACTTTCATAAGGGGAAGAAGGCCTCTGCATTTAGGGGACACTATTTCCTAGCCTTTATTTTGCATGTGTTTTACCAAGCTATCTAGAGTAGGTGCTACTTTCTGCTTACTAGCCCAATTAGCATGATATCATCAAATTAGTGGAGCAGCATGATATCTTATGAAATGAATAGATAGTCAAGATCCTCATGGACAAAATTATTACAGAGAATTGGAGAGGAATTCTAACCCTAAGGTGGTATATGCATTACTGTTGGCTTTGTCTATTGAAAGCTAATAGCTTCTGATATTTATATACATACAAAGAGAAAGCACTCACCACGTTAATTGCTGTATCAGTCAGTGTTGAACTAGAGAAATAGAAACAGTAAGAGATATATACTAAAAGTAATCGGCTTATACAGTTATGGAGGCTGGGCAGGCAAGTCCAAACTCCATAGGGCAGGCTGTAAAAAGGACAGATTGAAAGTCTCATGTATGGACTAATGCTGCGATCCTCAGGAAGAATTTTTTCTTCATCCTGTAGACTCAGTTACATTCTTAAGGCCTTCCAGCTGATTGAATCAGATATACCAAGATTATCTAGAATATTCTCCCTTACTTAAAATCAGCTGGTTATGGACTTTAATCTCGTCAACACAATGCCTTCAAAGTAATGCCTACATTAATGTTTACTGGATAACTAGGACCATAACTTGCCTAAGTTATACACCAGGTACCAGAGGTTATTGACTTTCTCCAGTGAAGGAGCCATACCTGGAAAAAGCAGTTGGAATTTGACTCATCCCTTAATTAAGTTTACAAAAGTCCTACTGTCATTCTCTAAGACCTAAGATCCATCTTTAGTCTGCAAAAGCCATATAAATGAGTTGCATCAGAATGTGGTAGGAGTCACCACTCCTACATCCTTCAAGGCCTTCCTCATGGCACAAATCACTGCAATCCCTCCAGGAATGCAGGGTAGCTTGTAGTTTACTCTTTGGGGAGGCAGAGGACATTCCAGTGGTTTCCATGCAAACTTTCATACCTTAACAACCTTCTATCCATGAGTCAAAGAACCAGTGTGATGACTCTCCAAGTGTCTAAGTGTGTCTCCTTCAACTACAAATCCATACATGAGGAAATAACTATGGGATAGGTTTGGGGACCAACTGAGCCACTTTGAGATGAACACAAGCCAAATTTGCACTAATTATCTGAACTACATAAGCTCTCAATTTTATGGGTGGACAATGGAGGTGTTTTGAGTCTCCAAGAATTACTGTCAGTTCAGAGACATAAAGTCTCATTAGTTCTCCTTCCCAGTGCACAGCACCAGGTACATATCCACAGTCCTTTTAACCAAGACCAGGAGAAACATTTACAGTATAATTTTTGGTATCGTAGCAGTGTGCTTGCTCAAAGGCACTGGTTCCCCTCTTCATTTAAGGGGCTCTAGATCTGTGAACTGGTTTAATCTGGAAAACAGTTGAAGGGTTGCAACATTCTTTTGTGATGACTAAAGTCAGGCTACTATATGCCAGACCTAGAGTTCTTCCACTTATTTAAATCAACTAAAATTTTACTAGCCTGCCCATCTATTTAAATGCTAGGGATACCAAGATCAATTAGCCAATGCCAAAAGTATCTGTGAATCAAGCTACTGTTTCTATTTTAGTTCTGCTGTTCATTACAGTAACCATGCCTCTTTTTTTCATCTGACCATCCAATTGTTACCAGTAGACAATCTGTCAGAGGACCAGGGAGTCTCCCCCACTGGCCTAGATGGCAGCAGGCAGAGGTTCTTACATTGAGCATGCAGAAAGCTAGAAATATCAGTGGATAGGGCCCAACTGTGTGGAAAGCAGCAAGGTAATTGGATCAGAAAAAGCTCCCACTCTTCCAGTACCAGACTGGGGACAGAATCAAAGGAAAGCAGGCATATGCACCATAGAAGTCAAAATGGTGCAGGAGGAGATGCTTGTCAGCCTAGCCTGGGGAAAGAAGGGATTGGTTGGGAGGTGGACCCACCTGAAGTGCATGAAAGTTTGGGACGTTGATTGGTCATTTTGAGAGAGCACCTAGTCCATCCCACACCCAAACTAATATAATCCCTAGGGGAACAAAGAGGCTCTCTACTTACTTGCTCTCTCTTGCTTGTGACCTGCACCCACATGGTGTATTCACCTGTTCCCTCCATGGGCCATGCGGCTCAGGGCATCCAAGTGAGAGTCCCTCTTTCTCTTGCCCACCTGGTAATGCACTTGCTGGTGTATTTGCATGTTCTCTCCCAGGAATATGTAGTCATGTGATCCTGGCAGCCACATGGCCCATGGCTGTGTGGGTTCCACATGCAGGCTCCAAGAGGGAGCCTGAAATGAACAGAAGCTATGCTACCTGGATGGAGACTATGAATGCCTGGAAGCTGCCTATAGGCTCCAAAGGACTGTACTTTAAATTGGAGCCGGAACTCTCGACACTGTCTCGTCTTGGTCTTGATGAGGAAATGGGTTCTGAGATGGGAGTTCACCATTCTCCCAGGTGGTGTGGCACATGAATACACCTCTTTCATTTTGCACCAGCACCTGCCTCATGAATTTGGTGTCGGGCAGCCGAACCTCCATTTTTGTTTGGTTGCATGACCACCATCTGACCCTTGCCCCACTGTCACCATTAAATTCCCATTATCTCCCTTGACTTCTAAATGGATTACCAGAACTCCTATTATCTCTACTGAACTCAGGAAATTTATTTAAATGGCAGAATTTTCCACCTTTTTTCTGACCTAAAGAGAATAACCGCCACAGAGCTCCTCAAAGGAGCTTCGAGTTCACCCCTCACTAATATATTCTCAGTGCCTTGGTGAATGGACTGCCTTCTGGACCACTGTCTCCCAGGTGGCATTTTTAAAGTACGAGTGAGCATGTCTTCATAATACAACTGTGATATAGATATTTCCCCCCATTTTACAGGTGAGGAAATTGAGGGAAGCTGTTTATTCAAGGTCATTCATTTAACTGATGGATTCAGAATTTGAACCCTACATCTGTTTGACTCCAAACTCATGATTCTCATAACTAAACCCCTAGCCATACAAATTATGTTATTCCAGTTACACCTTTTAAGAATGTTAAAACTTTATATGTTTTAGAGCAGTGGTAGGTTCACAGTAAGATTAAGCATTAAGTATGAAGATTTCCCATATAGTGCCTGCCTCCACACATGCATAACCCTCCCCATTGTCAACAGCCCCCAGTAGTGTAGTGCATTTGTTTGAATTGATGAACCTACATCGAGACATTATTGTCACCCATAGTCCATAGTTTACAAAGGGGCCGCATAATAGACCTGACAAGCTCAGGGGAGGCCTGCGTGGCAGCCTTACAAACTAACTATACAGAATGGTCTGAAATTAAAACTTTCAAACTATTAGGGAGTTACGGTGAGTAGTCTTGTCCTAGGCCACTATCTTCTCTGAACAAGGTCGTCCTTACCTTAACTGAATCTGTCTATTGCTTTTTGGCATCTAAGATGATATAGCTTCAGAATGTCAGGGTAATTGCCTTTTTCCAGACCCCTCAGGGCATAATCACTGCACCAGCGTAGAAAACCACAGAACCCGTCATTGCTATTGTTATCATGTTAATTATTAACTCTTAACTATCCTATACCGTCAATGTATGATGTGTCTGTTCACTTCAGATTTTACCCAATCCCGGGGATTTCTCCTTTTCACTTTCTGCCACCTCCCTAATCTATCACCAGTGGGTTTCACGTAGCCCACTGCTGTCTTCCCCTTTGATTCTGATGTATAAAGTAAGTGGTAAACTGCAATTTTCTGGACCATTTTCTCAATCCATTCAGATTTTGTTTTACGGCAGTTGTCAATTTGGCTCAAATGAACTCTTTAAAATTCTTACAGGTCTGGGTGTTTCTTACATCAACACATGTACCCACCATTATAGTATCTATTACAAAGGGTAGTGTCACCACCCTGCAAATCCCCTGTGCTCTGCCCATTCATTTCTGTCCAACCCCCCACCTTTTACAGATTTGTATGTAATACATGCAGTTTTTTTTCCAGTTTTCGAGCTCAAACATTCCTTACAAATTCTAAAGTCACATGAATATTTTCAGATATAATAAGTTCATTGTAGACACTTACCAGAACTAGGCAGAACCTGCCTATTATAATCAATATCTTGGTGCACATGATAGGCAGATCAGGTAAGAAGCTCTTGAACTGAAGTCAGCCTAAAAGAGGTTTATTTCTGCCTGTGCCTGGTACATGCTAAACTGTCCCCTTCATGTCTCTGTACTTTTGCACATGTTGGTCCTGTTTTGATGATGCTGTCCCTCTTTTTTCCACGTGAGAAAATAAATGCCTAGTCATCTTTTTTATTGATTAATTTTAGAGAGAGAGAGAAACATTGACTTGTTCCACTTACTTATGCATTCATTGGTTGATTCTTGCTTGTGCCCTGACCAGGGATTGAATCTGCAACCTTGGCATATTGGTACAATGCTCTAACCAGCTGAGCTGCCCAGCCAAGGCTCTTGTTATCTTTTAACACTTTAGTTAATGCATCTCTCTCCTGTAAGGTCCTACTGGACTCTCCAGAGTGAGAAATGACTTCTTTCCTTTAGGCCACGCATTCTCAGTGGAGCTGACATCACACCAAAGTGGGCAAACACTGGTTTTGGAGGGAAAAAATATCTTAATTTTGTTTTGCATAAAGCATAGATTATGCATATAGTATATAAACATACAAAGTACATATGTGGTATTAAAATTTAATATGGGAAGGAGTAATTAGAGGAAAAAATATCTAAGAAGGCTCTTTCAGAGGTGTGATAGTAAAAAAAAGAGGTTAAGAAACACATCCCCAAGCTGACACTGTACCTGTACATTATTTGAATTTCAGGTTTTTTAATGCTTTATGACGGGGGTGTCAAACTCATTTTCACTGGAGGCCATATCAGCCTCATGGTTGCCCTCAAAGGGCTGAATGTAATTTTAGGACTGTATACATGTAACTACTCCTTAACTAGAAGCAAGGAGCTTGGTGCTGCCGCCAGGTAGAAACCAGGTGCTGGGCTGGATAAAACAGGGTAGAGGGCTGGATTGTGCTTGTCGCTTGCGCTTTATTACATTGATTCACTTACCTGTCTCTGCCCCTTACTAGACTATAAGACCTTGAAGACAAGATGTAGGTTGCATTCCTCTTAGCCCTATTTTTATGTTTTGTTCATTACTGTATTCAACATGTATTTAAGTGTCTACTGTGTATTTAATAGTCTTCTATCTAGAAAAGTTACCTCCCACTCAATGCTTGTCTCCTGTTTAAAGAATAGAAATTCCAGGTCCCTGAACCTCCTCTATCAGCCCCCAAATCCTTCTTTCTCTCTCAAAGGATGTTTTGGGTGGTGAGCCGTTGGAGAAGCAGTGTCCTCATGAAATTCCTAAGTACTTTCTGCCATGGGGAGTTCCCGGGGAAAGTATGTAGTCTAACAACTTCCTCCTTTCTTATCCCTACACTTTACACCACTTGGTATTAATTTGGGTCATTTTAGGACAAGACTGCTTATAACAACAGCACAGAGCTCCATCCAAATTATCTTCCAAGAGAAAAATAGCTGAGGTCCAAAGACTACATCCTAACTGATACAATATGTCCAAGAGAAAAAAGAAGCTGAGACATTACTTCCAAACTGGTTTTTCTGTGTCTCCAAGGCAGTGCTATTACTGACAGGTTCACTATCAGAGACTCCTGCAAATGAAAATGTATGATTCCTAGGGCTGCCTTTACTCACACTCTGTGGGAGGGCGACATCAAAAAGCCACTGGGTGCTCATTAAAGGCTGTCCCTAGAAAACAAGGAATGGTTCTCCACCTGCCCACAGTAAACAGAAAGACCAAGCAATATCTTCAAGGGTTTCTGAACAGGCAGTTACCCAGCCAGCCACCACTCACTGCTAGCAGCCAC
>PVKU01012221.1:0-37070 GCA_004027475.1 Anoura caudifer | reverse complement strand
AGCACCATGTATGGCACAGAGTAAGTGCTTCCATAAACGTCACCAATGAATGAGTGAACCAATGGAACACGAAAACCTTGATGTCGGTGAAGGAGAGAGTCTGTAGCAGCCATGACCGAAAAGATTATGCTTTGATCCAAGGAGATGTGGACAGTTGTGGCCACGCTCCTAAATACAGCTAAGAGACTGTAATGGCCTATGTTTGGTGTGCCCAGAGGCACAGTGAACGCAAATGAGACTGTGGGGGTAGTGAACATATACCAAGGAGATGATACACATGGCCAGTCATTTAATTCACTGCGGACATTTAGATCTCTGACCTCAGTTTGCCCTTGTACTCCACCAAGCCCACTCCTGACCTGGGCTTGAGGTACACCACGGGATGTTCTCCATTTTCCATGTGCTGAATGGCTTTCTCCAGCCCACTAGGCAGATCCAGACTCTGCCCCTCACCCATCTCAAAGCAGAGCTCCTGCTGGTCAAAAAGCTGGTCCTTGTAGTACCTTCCAGTGTGACTGGCACGCAAGAAAGGCAATGTACCAAGTGCACAGGCGAGAAAGCAACTGAAGAAGGATGCCATCGGCATCCCTCTATGGTCTCATCACTTCTGCCCCCAAGATGCCCTGGTGTTCTCAGACTTGGAGGGAACTTAAAAGGGTATGTTCCAATCCCTCATTTTACAGACAAGAAAAGAGGATCAGAGAAAGGAAGCAACCTTCCCAAACCCACCCAGGGACTAAGTATCAGAAACTGAATTAAAACCTGTCTACTGTCTTACCCTCCACAACAGCACCCTTGTGGGCCTGGCCCCGAGTCCGTATTCCCCGGGTGGTTCCCCAGTCTTCTTCCTCTGTTAGGTCCTCTCCCTTGAACTCACACCACTCTACCTGTGGGACAAGGTGTAGGGCAACAAGTCCTGTCAGCACTAACTTGTCAATGGTGAGACACAACTTCTCTCTTATTTAGAAGAGTCCCTCCTAACTGCCAGACAAGGTCTGACCAGGAGGGCAGCCACGCTAGGAGTGAATGAAGTGGCACTTTTGCCAAGTGCTCAGGATTCGCCCTAGTCTCAACTTTGGTAGAGGTGGGCAGGCCACCCAGATTTCAGTTAACCTCAGGACATCAATCTATGTGCTCCCTGCTCTGCACAGTAAGGACAGGTTCTAGTTGATCCTAACTCAGCTACTTAAGAAGCCCAGTCTGACAGCATTCAAAATGACCCAACATCTTTCAGCAGTCTTCTGAACATCCTCCAAGTCGTTAGTGGTGATTAGGGCTCAACTACTTGCAGACTTTCCAGTGTCAAGTTCCACCTCCTCAGAGGAAACTTTCCTCACCTCCTGACCCACAGGGGGAGGCATCGCCCCCTCATCTTATCTCTAGGCACCAACATTCCATACTGTCATTTGTAACTGCATACATATTCTGACCTCCTGGCTCCTTTCAGTTCAAATTATACCCCATCTCCTCCAGCACTGCTCTTGAGATAAACATGTCTCCGCCCATACAGCCTTGAGTCTGAATAGGGGTTCATGGCCATCTCTTCCCACCTGAAACCTCCATTGCAGCCTCTGACCTGGTAGCAGCAAGCTGTGTGTACAGCAAAGCCAATTGCCCTGGCCGTTTCTCTTTCCCCTTAATGCCAGACCCTTAGCTTTGGCTACATTGTCTCCACGTGGCAGGAAAGACTGGAGGGCAGGCAGACCCTGAGCTGAGGTAAGGCTGGCTATTTGCCTTGCTCTGTAGCTGGACACTTACCTCAAACACAAGTGTGGCATTGGAAGTGTTTGTGGAGGGCTGCCTGCCCAAGTGTGGCCACATGCTGGCTTGCAGGTAAGGCCTAATGCTTTTCCCAACCTCAGGATTGCTATAGCAATGTCCCAAGCCTTGATGACCTTCCCCTTCTGAAAGTAAACATGTCCTTCCTCCTTGGCAGAGAAGTGACTCTGGGCTCCATGGCCCTAAGGTACTATGCCTGAGGGGAAGCTGGACACTCTTTAGAAGTAGAAACACATGGCTACAATGAGTGCTGTCATCTCAGACCTCCTAAAAAACAAACCAACAAACCAAACCGCTCCACTCTGGAACAAAGACGTTCAAGAAACAAGGCAGTCCCTTCTGAAGAGGAAGTGAAGTACTCAGGGTGATCAGAGCAAGAAGAGGAATGAGTGGCGTTACAGGACAGTGGGAGAAGAAGGAGCAACAATAACAACAAAAGCAGCAGTTTGCAATAAACCATTCCTCCTTAAGCTTCTGAAAATATGGTTCCATTTGTGACCATTACATCCTCCAGGAAACTTAGCTACCAAGCCTAGGTTTTGCCCACCTTTTCCCAGATCAAAGGAGAATTTGTCTTTGCGGTCTGGACTGGAGGCAAACTTGGTGGATCTAACAACTGGCCAGTGTAGTGAACGAGGACTCGGTCCCCAGTCATGGGCATCTCTGTGCCCCTGCCCTCTGGCTTGATGACCTGGGAGGAAGGGGGAGAAGGTGAGTACCCAGGGATGGGGGCAGAAAGAGGCACAAAACAGCCTGCATGTTTCTGACAGGTACATGGAGGGAGTCTCCTGTCTCTTTCTTTGTAAATAGAGTCAAGGGACCAATGTCAAAGCATTCTGATACAAAGCTTGGCTAGAAGCCAAATGACTTCCCTGTCTTTCTTGAGGTGTGACACAACTTGGCTTGAAAAAACTGCAGACAAGCCCTGGTCACATAGTGCATTTGGTTAGAGTGTCATCTCAACACACCAACACTGCAGTTTCCATCTGCAGTCAGGGCACATACACAAGCAGCAATTAGTAAGTGGAACAACAAATAGGTCTCCCTGTTAAAATTGAAAAAAAATAAAAAAACCCAAAAACAAAAACAAAAAACCACAATAACACCACCACCAAAGAAAACAAACCCTGGAGACAAAAGACCCAAGTTCAAGTTTTTGCTGTATGATCTTGGACAGTCACTCAGACTCTCTAGACTTTATTTCGAGTGATGACCATCTTTGTCAGAGTTGTTAGAGGACTCAGTTGGTAAAGTTTATCAGTAGCAAAGGAAGAAGTATTTACACTCTATGTTCTCATTCTTCCTAAATGCCAGCGACCCTCGGATCAGAGTTGGGTTTAGAGATGAATGTGAATAACGAAGCCTCTGAAAGAGGAAATCTACCAGATCGTGGACCAGCACAGGGGCTCCCAATCAGGCCTAGTTTACTAGGACTCAGGACACAGGCATTCCCGACTGGTAGGCTAGGTTAAGTCCTTTATTTCCGGGCTAAGAGTATTACCTAGAAACTTATAAGCCTGGACTTCTTTTCCTTAGCATTTATCAAAGGTCCCTCCATGGGCCACCTGGTAGGCCTGTCATTGTCCTCTAAAGGAAAGGTTCCATGATAGAACAGATGAGATTAAGGAGTAGAAAAGCTAAGGAAAGCAGTGGAGGATAAAAGGAGAAATGACCCTTCCTGTAATAACAACCTGGTAGAAATCACTAGGACCCTGGACAGAGAAAGCCACATGCCCACGGGGAGAGCAGCTTGAGATTCCAAGATCTTGGGGCAGGGTGGCGGGGAGTCACATACATTTCTGGAGCATATGTGCTCCAGAAATAGGGACTGCTGGAGGTTTGACTGGCCCATACACAGCAGCAGGCTTCCAAGCAAAGCATCTCCTTTAGGCCCCACACCCCAAGTCCCAATTCAGGAAGTGGGGCGCTGGACCTAGACGGAAGGAGGAACTACATGTCCCTCATTTTCGTGGAGCTGAGGGAGGAGGAGACAGCGTGGCTGAGCGGGTGACCTAGCTAAGTCCCAGCCTTTAGAACGGGACTAAGGAGATCGCGGAGAGTGCCAAAACCTTCCTGGAGGCCAGGTCCAGGGCAAAGTTACACAGAAGCCTCTAGGCCAGGAAATGACTCTTGTGATGCGCTTCTAGTCGTAGCTACTATTTAATTGCCAGAGAGTGGCGAGCTCTCGCACCACCACCGATGGCAGCTCAGGGCCCTCCAGGCTGCGGCTGGCAGGGCTGGAGCTGGCAGCTTGGCCGCAGCCACGGGTTGGAGCGGGACTGGCCCCCTGTGCATGCTGCCCAAGGGCCCTAGCTGCCGCTTGCAGGCACTGCTGCGCACGTACCTCCCCTATCCTCCGCCTCCCCCCACCCCCCTGCGCCCAACCCGCGCACGGAGCTTGCGGTAGTTGACTCGGCAGGGCTGGGGGCTTGAGCCCGAACCACAGCTTCCCAGGGGGCCGGAATAATGGCCAACGCTAGGTCCCCGCACCTAGGCTGCCCCCTTCCGAACCTGCAGCAGCCCTCAACTCCCATACAATGCAGCCTGCTTCAGGAAGGCGATGTAACCGACCTCCCGCTGCACGAGCACTCCACCTACAGCCCGGAGTCTGCAGAGGCGGCTGTCCCATCCCGTGCCTCCGCTGGTGACTTCCAGGCTCCGCAGGAGCTGTGATGGGCGCTCTGGACTCGGCCGCCCCCAGCAGACCCTGTGCTCCCCCAGAGCCCCCACCCTCACCTTCAGCACGCCTTCATCATGCTTGAGACTGATGTCCACTCTCTTGATTTCGAGGGGCACCGACTGCACCCCACTCCCGGCCTCCTTCATCTCCTCTGCGGTCATGGCCGCTCCGAGGGCAGTTTACTCCGGAAGCTGGGCAGTGGGCGCAAGCCAAGCCCTCTCCGCCGCCCCACCGCCCTGGGGTGCGGGCGCCGGCTTCGCAGCCACCCACCTGAGAACTAACTGGTTCAAGGTTCGAGTCCCTCAGGCTCACAACGCGCTCGGAGCCTGCTTCAGAGCCGAGCTTAGGACGGAGTAGGTGGTACTCAATGGCCCAGGGAGCCATTGGTCCCACCCACCGCGGAGGGAGGGGCTGGGAGCACTGATCTCAGGGGGTCGGAGTAGGGAGGTTTCTGCAGGACGTGGGGGCTGCGCCGGTTGGGGCTCTTGTGTTGTGCCCGCTTAAATGAAACCTAGTTCTGGTTGTTCCTCTTGCTGGCTGTCTAGCCCTCTTCCCCTCACTCCTCGGATCCTCAGGCTCTGGGGATGGCCCTTCCCTCCTCCCCTTTCTGCTCTCCTCCGCCCTCCCTCTCCTGCTTCCCCCTCCAACTGGATTCTTCCAACCCCTTCTAGAGGCCGCTATGGAGCTCCAGCACCTTCCCTGCCTAGCCAGATCCGCCCCATACATTGCAGCCTGCTGCGTGGTTTGCTCAGAGCTGTGTAACGGGAAGCAGTGGCAGCGCCTGGGTCTCTGTAGGACCCCAGACGCGCGTATTTATAAATGTCAGCCGTAAGTACAGGCGGCAAGGCCTCCCCGCGTTCCCTCTGCAATGACAGCAGGAATTGGGGAGGAAGACGGGAAGGGAATTGGGGTGCGGGGCTGAGGGCAGCGAGTGAGGAGCGCTTACATTAGTGCACAGAATTGGACGAGAGCAGCCTTACTTTTCCCAGAGCCCGGAAGACGTGCCGCCGTCAGCTCTTTAAAATGCTTGGAGCAGTCGATTCGCAAGAAATGACCCGCTAAGCTAAGGGTTCTTAAAAGGGGCCCGTATTGAATGGTCCGACCCCTACAATAATGAGACTGCTATTTCGGTTAATACTTAAAAACAAAAAATGGTTTCAACTCACGAAAAAAGCCATCGCAGTTTACTAAAGGCCGTGGCAAGGTGTATTTCCTTATTATTTGGTTCCCAAGTGTTTATCTGTCTGTGGAGGGCAGAGCACTTGTGTGGTGGGTCAAAGCTCTGCAGCACCTGGTTACCCAAACAATTGCTTTTTGACAAAAAGATTCTTGTAGGGTGGGTCTTGATTTTGGTAAGCACTTAACCCCAGGTTAGCATCGTGACTGGTGAGTGGTGTCAAACAATCGTTGGCTATATGAATTTGTATTCCAACAGCAATACAGAAAATTCTTGAGCCCTGGCTATGGGCCTGGCACTGTGCTGTTGTAGGAATACTGTCCCTTTTAGGGAAGTAACCAACAGGGCTGTTAAACATGAAATTTCAATACCTTGACATAATTTGATCATTCATCACAGTCCTCTCTGATCAAACATTACTGAAATGAGATGCAGAAGAAATAAAATTGATTCCTCTAGCAATTTACAGCACATGAATTTAGCCACAGCTGAGACATTATTTTTCTTTTTTAAAAAAGATTTTATTTAGTTATTTTTCTTAGAGAGAGGGGAGTGGAGGCAGAAAGAGAGGGAAAGAAACATGGATGTGTGAGAGAAACATGGATAAGTTGCCTTTTGCAGGTCCCCAGCCAGGGACCTGGAATCAAACCAGAGGCTTTTCGCTTTGCAGGACCACCCTCAAGCCACTGAGTCATACAAATCAGGGCAAGACATTTCTTCTTAGATGACTGGGTCTATATTGGAAGGATATGGTGTCAAAACCCTCCAAACTTCTAGGTGATAGGGATGGAGGGTAGGGTGCTGGCTTGCAGGTGTGGCAGTGCTCTTACTGTTGTCTATGCCCCTGCTTGGTCTCAGCAAGTGCTAGTTTTTAATGCCAGAGCCATTGGGTATTATTCAGCAGAAAAGGTTGGGATGGAAGAGAAAACTTCACCTTTAGAGTAATGCTTCTCTGCATCTTTTTCTTTATTGGAAGCAAACACCATAAGTCCATGTCTTTTTAATTCCTGTCAGCATGTATTAATTGAGCACTTAAGATGTGCCTGTCTTTGCATAAACAGGTAGCTTAATAGCAGTAGAAAGAGCACCTTCATGGGAGTAAGCGAAGACTTGGGTTGCCCATACACTGACCATTCGATCCAGGGCAGGTTATTGGGATGGCAACATCTGTTGATGAGGGCAGTTGTGATGGTTCAAGAAGAGGAAATGTATCAGCTCTCTGGCCTGGTGCCCACTTTCAAGCAGGTGGTTAATACATCAGTGTCATCACTCTAATGTGATCAGTTTGGTGGTGGTGATGGGGACATAGTGCTAAAAATACAGAGGCCCAGAAGAGAAGGGAAATTTAGGGTACAAGGGGAAGGGGAAGGACAAGAAGGAAAAGTTTTCAGGAATAAAGCTCTTCACCCACTCAGGAAGTGAGCGGGTGTGGGGCTGAGAGATGGGAGGGAGCAGGGAGGGCAGAGGGCACTGGGTTCTTGAAATTCAGAGCAGGAACTTTATTGTTACTAGATTTTTTTTCTGGTCATTTACATTCTATTCTTACGATTGTAAATTATGGATGTTTCCATAATTTCTTAAGATGTTTGTTCTCTGTTGACTGAGAAAACACAAACTATATACCACTGGTGAAAAGTGCTGCTATACATTTCATGAAACATTTATGGATTTGCTTATTTTAGTGAAGGCAGCTCCATTTCACACGTGTGAAAAACAGTAGGCCTCTGTGTGAGGCCTGCACGTAATGGAGATCTGCATGGGGCCAAGGCTAAGCTCATGGGCAGTGGGTTTGGTTTGCCAGGGTTCAGATCTCAACTTCATCATTGCACACATCAATGATGAGTACTTGGGCAGAAGTGGGGGTCTTTGTCTACATTCATTGTTTGTCTAACTCATGGAAACAAACACAGGGGGCTGCCAAAATGAGCAAAGAAACATGGCCTTCATCAGAGTTTCATCGTTTTCCTCATATAGATCTTATACATATGTTGTTAGATTTATACGTAAGTATTTCAGTTTTTGGGGGGTGGTGCTAGTGTAGATGGTATATTCTTAACTTCAAATTTCATTTGTTAATTACTGGTATATGGAAAAGCAATGAGCTTTTGCATGTAAACCTATATCCTGTGACCTTGCTATCATAGAATTATGTATTAGTTCTATTAGGGTTTTTTTTTGTTGTTGTTGATTATTTTGGATTTTCTACATGGATGATCATGTCATCTGAGAAGAAAGATAGTAATTTTTTATGTGTGTCTTGTTTAAAAAATCTTTGTCTATTCCATGGTCGTGAAGATACTCTCCTTTTTGTGTTTTAAATTCTAGAAACTTTTCAAAAAATCTTTCACATTTAGGTCTGTGATCCATCTCAAATTAATTTTTACATGTGGTGTGAGGTGGAGTCAGGTTTATTTTTCTTACATATGGATGTACAGTTGATCAGGCCCCATTTATTGAGAGACGACCTTCCCTCACTGAACTGTTACGGCTCCTTTGTCATAAATCAGGTGTGACTATGTATTTGTGTCTGTTGGCAGACCTTCCTTTGTGCCAGAGGTCTGTTCATCTGTCCCTGGGCCACATGGTATCTTAGTTGCTGTAGCTTTAAAATGAGTTTTGACATCTGATAGTGTAAGTCCTCCAGCTTTGTTCTTCTGCTGTTGAGATTGCCTAGGCTTTTGTAGGTGCAACACATTTTTTTGTACACATATTAGAATCATTTTGTCAATGTCTAAAAAAGTGCTGGCATTCTGGTTGAGATTCCATTGAACTTATACGTCAAATCAGGGAGATTTGACATCTTAAATACTGAATCTTCTAATACAAGAATGATATGTGTACCTCCACTTATTTAGGTATTCTCTATTTTTTCTCAGCAATGTTTTAATGTTTTATATTTTCCAGCATAGAGGTCTTGCACATCTTTTATTAGATTTTTCCTAGATATTTTTGGTTCAAGTCCTATTGCAAATGCTATTTTATAAAGTAAATTTTTTAAATTTTTTGTTGCCAGTGTATGGCATACAATTGATTTTTGTTTTTATTTTTTTATTTTAATTGTGCAAAGGTATACATAACATAAAATGTACCATTTTAACCATTTTTAGGTGTGTAGTATTGTGGCACTACCTGCATTCACATTGTTGTACAAATATGCAAATAATTTCTTTTGGTAAAAGCTTTATTGAGACATAATTCAGGCCCCATATAATTCACCCATTTGAAGTGTACACTTGGGTGCCTCTTAGTATATGCACAGGGTGGTGCAGCCATCACCACAATCAAATATAGAATGTTTTCATCACCCCAGGAAGAAATCCTGTGCCCTTTAGAAATCACTGCCCAACCTCCCCCAGCTCCTGGACCCTAGCAACCAGCAATCTATTTTTGGTCCCTGTGTTCCCTTCTTAGTTCACAGGTATTTAGGAGGTTTGAGAGCATGACTGGTGCTTCATTGTCATGCACATGCAATGCTTGAAGAATCCCACAGACAGCTGCTCCTGCACTTCCCACCAGCCTTTAAGACACTTACGTTGTTTTGTTTGCTTATCTCCCTGGGTCTTAGCCTGCTCTTTCTTTCTTTCTCATTTTCTTTTTCTTCTAATGAAAGAAAGAGGGGTATTTATCCTTATTTTTATTTTTTTAGGAAGAGAGAGAGATAGGAAGATAGATAGGAAGATGGGGGAGAGAGAGAGGGAAGAGGAAGAGAGTGAGAAAAAAACCATCAATTTATTGTTGGACTTTTTTGTGCAATTCACTGATTGACTTTTATGCATTCCCTGGCTGGGGATCAAACCCATGACCCTGGTGCATTGGGGCAGTGCTCCAACCAACTGACCACCCAATCAGGGACAAAAGAGGTGTATTTCTTACATGAGACACCTTCTCTTTCTCTGAACATTGAGGCAAAAAATCCCACTCTTCCTTGGTGGGTTCTCCCAACCCTGAATCACCATATCCTTCCACATGGCTTACTTCTCCCTAGTTCATTCCGCTGCTGCTTGAAAACATTTATCTTTCTCCATCTTTATTTGCCAAGTTTGCTTTCTCTCATGCCATTGATTTTTAAAGCCAGTTTTACTGAGGTCTGATTTACATGTGCTGAGTTGACCAATGTTAAGTGTATAGTTCAGTGAGTTCTGATAAATGCACACAGCCGTGCAGCAACTGCAACCACCACAATATAGAGCCTTCGCCTCCCCACCTCAAGAGTTCACTTGTGCTCCTCACAGTCAGCCCCTCTAGACCTCCTCCCTGGGCCCTGGCAGCCACTAACCTGCTTTCTTCTACAGCTTAGCCTGTTGGAGAACTTCATGTGAGAGAATTATACAGTCTGTATCCCTTGTGTCTGGCTTCTTTCACTTAGTGTAAGCTTTTGAGATTTTCCTATGTTGTTGTGTGCATCAGTAATTTGTTTTTCTTTTTTTAACTCCTGACTAGTATTCCGTTGTATGGATAGGCCACGGTATGTTTATCTGTTCACCAGCTGAAGGAATTTTGGGTTGTATCTAACCTGTGGCTACCGGGAATGAGCTGCTGGAACATCCTTGTACAAATCTTTGTTTGGAAATATGTTTTTATTTCTCCTCATGAGGAGCAGGCTTTGCTAGGCCATATGTTAAGTACATGTTTAACTTTATAAAGAGGTACTCCACTGTTTTCTGAATTGACTACACCACTTTGTATTTCCAGCAGCAGTGCATGAGAGTCACATTTGCTCTGCATCCTTGCCAGTACTGAGTAGTCTTTTCACTGTTCTAGTGGGTATGCAGTGAAAATCCTAGTGGTTTTATAATTCTCATTTCCCTAATGAATAATGATGTTGAGCATCTTTGTGTGTACTTATTTGCCATTTTGTATCTCATCTTCTGTGAAGAGTGTCTTCATATCTTTTATGTATTAAAAAATCCAGTTGCTTTGTTATTGATTTGTGAGAGGAACACGTGTGTGCATATGTGTACATGGCATGGTGCTAAGCTGAATAATGGCCCTCTGGAGGGGTGTCCATGTCCCAGTCCCCAGAATCTATGAGACTGTGACCTTGGATCTTGCAATGGGGAGATTATCCTAGTGGATCCAATATAGTCAAGCAGTTTTTGTGAGGGAGAGAGGAGGGTCAGCCTAAGAGGTGGAGATGTGACAATGGAAGGAGAGGTCAGTGTGCCCCTGGGCCGTGAGCCAGGAGATGCAAGCAGTGTTTGGAATCTGGAAAAGGTGAGGAAGCAAACTTTCCCTGGAGCTCTGGAAGGATTGCAGCCCAGCTGATACCTTGATTTTACCCTAGTCAGACTGATCTTGAACTTCTGACCTCAGTTACTGTAAACCAGGGGTATCCAAGCTTTTGGCATCTCTGGGCCACAACTGGACAACTGGAAGAATAGTTGTCTTGGGTGACACATTAAATACATTACAACATGCAATCACAAAACAATCTCATAATGTTTGAAGTAAATTTATGATTTTGTGTTGGGCCACATTCATTCATAGCCATCCCGAGCCACAAGTGGCTCTCGGGCCACAGGTTGGACACCCTACTGGGAATTCATAAAGTTAAATGACTTTAAGCCATGAAGGTTGTGGTAATATGTTATATCAGCAGTGTATGGACACTCAGTGTTTATGGAATGCTTTGGAGCTAGCTTCTTTGCTTCTAAGTCATATTGTTTTATTTCTACCCTCTTGTTCTGGGTGGAGGGAGCAGGGTCTTTCAAGTGATGCAAATGGTACAAGAAAGCCCCCCCCCCACACACACACAAAGAGGACCTGAGCATCCAGGGCACAGAGAGTAGAGGAGCCTTAGGTGGTGGAGTGTGTTGGAGTTTGGGAGAGGAGATGATTGGGTGGAGAGTACTAGATTTTAGAGGCAGAGGACTTTGGGCTTGAGTTGCTAAGAAACCATTTAGAGGATGGAGCGTTTAGGCTGCTCATCAGAACTGTGGGCATGGGGGTCAGGGGCTGGACCAGGATGAAATAAGCATTGAGAGAAAAGGCTCTCCAGCCCCTTTCACTCCATTCTGAGGGGATGGCAAACCTGGCCTGCTCTTTGTCATGATCTTTGAGCAGTGCTGCACAGTTCTGCAGCCCAAGCTTATTCTGTGAATGTGGGGAAGGGAGTCAGGGAGGTTCACGGACATGTTCTTCCTTTGGGCCCCTCAGGTTCACTGGATGGCCCAGCATGCCCCACTCCTCACCTCCTCCAAATTGGCACTGACCTCGCTGATGACATTGAGATGACACTGTCAGACCGGTCAGCACTTTCTCTTTCTGCATGCCTGTTGGGTTTGCTGTGGGGTGGGGCAGGGTGGGGGAGGGAAGCCCCTACACAGGTGGACAAAGACTGTGGTCTGGGAGCTGTCATCTTCTTTGCTGCTCCTGCCCTGGTGGCACAGCTCTCAGTAGGGACAATGGGGATGGGCAGGCTGACTGTCCACTTTACACCATGTCTCCCCACTCTGGGAGCTCTGATGACACTCCTGTCCCTGGGTCTCACAATGCTCCCAGATCCCTGACAATGACTTTCCCATTCTTCTCCCTACTTGTACTTAGCTTAGGACAGTTTCAGACCCAGGCTCCTCCCTGATAGCTCCCCTAACTGCAGTCAATTCTTTTCTCTGCCACACATTTTCAGTGTCCAGTGTCTGTCAGTTTCTTATTTCATTGTGTCTTACATGGTTCTCTAATCATCCTGGAGAAGCCAGTACAGATGGATACCATGTCTTCCACTGAGATCCCAGGCTTCTGGGTATGGGAGCAATCTTTCTGCACCTATGCTGTGTCTCACTGAGCACACTGTCAACCACTGGAGGGCAGCTTTACTGAAGGTGATGTTCATGGGGATGTTCAGATTGTTGTTCAGAGAACTCTTCAGGGAAAGGATAAATGGATGGGAACTAAGTGAAAGGAAAGGAGGACTTCTTCAGAGCTCAGGAGAGATTGTTTGTTAATTTAAAAAGATATTTCCTATTAAAGGTTAGATCATATGGTATTTGTCTTTCAGTTCTTGGCTTATTTCACTTAGCATAATGCTCTCCAGTTCCATCCATGCTGTCCCAAAGGGTAGGAACTCCTTCTTTCTTTCTGCTGCATAGAATTCCGTTGTGTAAATGTACCATAGTTTCTTGATCCACTCATTTACTGATGGGCACCTAGGTTGCTTCTAGCACTTGGCTATTGTAAATTGTGCTGCTGTGAACATTGGGGTGCATAGGTTCTTTTGGATTGGTGTTTCAGGGTTCTTAGGATACTAATCAACAAAACAAACAAACAAGCAAAATATAACCAAAGGCGCTGAAATTGAGAACAGGCTGACAGTGACCAGAGGGGAGAGGGGAGAGAATTTCGGGAAAAAGGGTGGGGGGTTTGCAGAAACAAGTATAAAGGACACATGGACAACAACAAGCAGGGGGATGGAAATGGGAGGGAGGAGGGGAGGGCTGAGGGTGGTGGAGTGGGGGTAAAATGCAGAAAACTGTACTTGAAGAAAAATTAAAAAGAAAAAGATATTTCCTTCCTAGTGGGGTGGATTCCAAAATTGAGGGCAACCCTATCAGCCAACTCTAATTTTCTACCCTATAAAAAGATGGGCCTCTGGTCCCTAGCCCCTTTTGTTTTCTTCCTATGCTCCCCTCTCGGTTTTTCAAGACATCAGGTGTTTTATTGAGTACCCTGTGTGATGAACACTGAGGACTCGAACCAAGGTGAACAGTAGGTGATCTTTGTCTGCAGGAGGCTGTCTTAGGGGCTCTGAGCCTTTAACTCTACACATTACTCCCAAACCTCTGTCCCCTCTTCCAAGCTCCTTCCCCAAATTCATTTTCCATGCGATGTGTTAGACAATTTTCCAGATTTTAAAGTACACTCAGACTTGCAGCCCCCAAAAGCACTGAGATAATAGTTCTCTTTGTGGGGCTTGGGGTAGGGTGGGGGAGGGCAGGGGGAGGGTCGGTGCATTATGTCACATGACTTGCTGAAGCCATGGGAAGGAGTGGATGTAGGGGCATCCTAACTGGTGTTTGTATTTTTGGGAAAAGTTGAGAAACCCAGAGCATCAGAGACAACTTCCTACCAGTATGAAGCTGAGTTAAAATCAAGAGAAGTGAGCGGTCAGTTCAGAGTGTTTATATTCAGGATGGGGCAAAAGTAGGTTTACAGTTGTGAGCATGCAAAACACATTTTGACTCTTATATTATTATGATTAATTCTTGTATTATTCTCCATACAAATAACTGTAAACCTACTTTGCCCCATCTTGTACAAGAACAAAACAAATGTTTTACAATGGAGGAAAAATTAGCAATCACGAACTAAAATAAACAAAAGCAGCAGTAATAGTGATAAGACAATGACAACAGGCCAGAAGGGGAAACAAGTAAGACACCATCCAAAGAGACAGTTTGTGGGGGAGGACAGGTTCCCTCCAAGGATGCACCCTCCTTCTGGAGCACTGACTGGCTTGTGCACCCTGGCTGCATGGACACGTGTGGGAGCTGATAAATGTACCTCGCTAACAGCTGAATCGAATTTGTCTTTCCTTTTTTACTTTTTGAGAGTATGTTTATTAAAGCTGGGGCCAGTGAAACAAGGCAGGACAGAATAGAAGAAGCAGCAGGAGAGAGCCTGGGCGGGGCTGCATTGGCTCACTGGCCAGTCAGACAAAAGGGGGCCTTGGAGACAGGCCCAGGGGGTTAGCATGGGACAAGCTGCCACTGCCCACTGCTCCCCTGGTTGCAAGTCCCATGGGGACCCCTAGAGTTTAGGATAAGCTTCGCCCAAGAGGGAAGAAGGGTGTGGGCATGCTTCTGGGAGGCAGAACGCCAATCCAATTTGTTCCTTTCGACAGCTCATCAGTTCCCCCATTCTGCACCAGCTCCTTTTTCTGCTTTTCCTGCTTTTCCTTCCACCGCTAGTTTTCAGGGTGGGGGTGGGAGATGGGGAATAAAGGGCAGGGAGGGAGGTGTCTGTGGTTAGGCCGATTCCTCATGTTGCCAGGAGAGGGCAGCAAATCCTTTCCTCTACCACTCTGCCATAACCTCAGTGCTGTCTAGGTTCTGGTCACTTTTTTCAGTAGTCACTGAAGGGCACTATGAGCTGGGCTCTGTACTGGGCACTGGGGAATGCCACGCTGACTGAGCTATGAGCCCTCACTCCAGAAGAGCTCTTGGTCTGTGAGAGTGAGGCAGCCATGGACACAGAGAGTTTGGCACAGAGAGTGCCAAACAGTGGGCTCTTCAGGGCACTGCAGAGGGGGGAAGGAGGGCATCCAATGAGCCTCATAGGAGGAGATGTTCGAACTGGGTCTTCAAAAATGATTCTTTTTTTTAGAGGGTACCTGGCCAGGTACAGTAACCAGGGTGAGCATGACACTAAGTGGCACAAGGTGCTAGGGAGGGGGACCTGAGGAGTTGGTGGATCATAAGGGCTGTCCTTGGCTGCCATGCTGAGGAACTTGGACTAAAACCATGAAGGAAATGGGAGGCCATCGTGGGGGTTTAATTATAAGAATAAGACAATCAGATTTCCACTGTTAAGACTTTCTCTGTTCCAGCTGTGGGGAGGATGGCCAGAGGAGGGATGTAGGAAGGACAGGCCTGCAGGCTACTGGCCAGCTAAGATTTGCCTGAAGCAAGTAGAGTGAGAGATGGTGGCAGTCTGAATGAAGGTGGTAGCAGTGGGATAGAGAGGGGAGGCTGGACATGAGATTGAAAGGACAGATTTTGGTCTCTGATTATATGGAGCAGAGTGAGGGTGGAGGTCAGCTAGGTTTCTGGCCTCTGTAGCTGGGGTGGATGCTGGTGTCAGCTGAAGAGATGGAGAACAGAGGGGCAGGGGGAGAAATCTGAGGAGTAAGATTATGAGTCATTGACAAATATGGGGCATCCTGTGCTGTGATCCATTTGATTCCCACCATACCCCCCAGTCTAGAGCCTTCCTACTTCTCACTGGTTCAGTGAAAGTGGCTTCCTGTGGGATTTTAGTGTTTAGTCTGTTTCAGTTAGAATAGCTTATGAATGCTTTCCTTTAGTACATATTTATTGATAGCCTATAGTGTGCAGGCACTGGGACAGGTGCCTGCACCCCCAAGGGCTTATGCTCTAGTGCAGAAACATCAATCTCTTCCCTGCAAAATGCACCCTGATCAGGGATGGAACACTGGACCTAGGTATGTGCCTTGATGAGGAATAGAATCCACAAACTTTTGGTGTATTGGAGGATGCTTCAACAAGCTGAGCCACCTGGCCAGGGCTGTGCAGGTACTTTAAGGAAGTTACAAGAGAGCATTTCTCTCCAGGAGTCATAATGGAGGGAGGGGCTCTCCATTCCACCTTAGGTTCTTTAGAATAGGAGCTGGTTGGTTAGTTACAGGTTGAACATTCTAGGCTTGGTTGCTAAGATGGGAATATTTCTCAACAGTTGAGGAGCATTCTCAGGAGACACTCTGTGTCATCTGACTTCTTCCTCATGGTGCTGTTTGCCCATCTGGATACCAGGTGGTGCAAAAATTTCTATTTTTCTAGAAAAATAGAAATAGGCTGAGGCCTAGAGTGGAGGTCAATGTGAACAAGGGAAAGGAGCTTGGATAGTGGCCGTGTGAGGACTGGAAAGGGATGGATTCAAGGTGCGTTTCATAAGTAGAAGTCTGTGTCCTGGGAGGGCTGTGGGTGGTGCAAGAAAGGAGTTGTTAAGATGACCAAAAGCTCAAGCACTGCCTGGACTCAGGGCTATAATCAGTCCAATATGGAAGGTATTGAACTTGAAGTACTGTGAGAAATGAGGAAGTCTGAAACATAGGTATGAGGGTTTGCAACTCTGACAAGACCTGAGACATACAGGTTTTGTTGCTCTAAACAATATTCACTGTTCATTCTGACTCTATATTTTTCTAACAAAGTTTAAATTTCATCAGTTCCCTATATTCATTCTAAACAGGCTAAGCATCTCAACCCCTTCATTGCCCTGGAATCACAGCTTCTCATCTTTTCTGTTGCGTTGGCTACTTTTGTACTTCCATCATGACTTTAAGTCCTTCAAATTAGGGGTGATTGTTACTATATTTTAAGAGTTAAGACTTACTTAGATTTGCCAATTTCATTGTTAGGCTCCTACCTGAAAACAAATTACATACTCAAATAAGGACAATTCCAGGAGCGTTAAATAAATGAATGAATGAATAAATAAATAAATAACTTATAACAACTCTTTCTAATGGGTGTATAAGAGTAGAGGTTGAGAGAGTCACAAGAGGCAGCATAATGTGCCAGAGCTAGTAACCAGGAGAGGTTTAGCACTGCTAGGCTTGAGGGGATTTAGGAAGGAGCTGTCATGGAAAGCTGAAAGGAGAGATGTGCACACAGATTTATCTTGAGAGAAGAAGTGACCTCAGAGGTATACACCCATGCCAAGGATCCTCATGCTGGGAGAACAGGAGACTATATACTCAGACTGCACCATCCTCCCTTACTACAGCATCCTAGTAGGGGTCTCCATTGGCAAAACCCAATTGCAAGCCAGGGAGCAAGGGAGCTTGTTTGGTGTAGGCCATCCTGACCAGCATCCAAGAACTGGGCAGACATGGAAAAAGGTGTAGGGCCAACCTGGAGAGCCAGCAGGAGATATTCAGGATACCATGTGTTTGGTTAAGTCTTTAGTACATGATTTCTTGCTTCCTAATCCTCCTTTCCAGGGTTATTTTCTTCCTTGCTGAAGGAAGTATATTTGTGTTTCTCTCAATGAGGGCTTATAAGTAATACATTTCTTTCTATATCTGAAAATCTCTTCAGTTTGCTCTCACTCTTGAATTATATAGCTGAGTATAAATTTCGAGATTCATGGTAATTTTTTTGAGCCCAGAATTGTTTTCATTTTTGTTCAACTACAGTTGTCCCTATTTCCCCCTATATCTGTGCTGTATTCTGAGTTGCTTTAGTCTCTGTTCCAATTCACGTATTCACTACTCAGCTAGGCTACTCTGAAATCTTTCTGCTGAGTTGTTTACTCAGTTGTTTTTTTTTTCTTTTCTGCATCTATCTATCTTACAAATATATAGCTACTTACTCATTTAATGTAAAATCCTATATATGCCTTATCTGTCCTTAAAATTTTTGTCATTAAATAAACACTGATAAAATTGGATAACCAAGTATGTAGACCTCAGTGATTTCTCACTGAGCAGGTGTCTGTGTCACCAGCATCGAGGTATGAAGTGACATCACCAGCACCCTAGAACTCCCTATTGTGATCCTCTCTGGTCACTACTCCCTCCCAGGCTAAGCCATGAAACCTTTATAAAAATCACTCCCTTGCTTTTCTCTAAAGTTTTACTGCCTAAGTTGGCATTCCTAAACATAGTAGTTTATATTTGACTGTTTTCAGCTTTTTATAGACATGGTAATGAAGTATGTATTATTTGATGTCTGGCTTTTTTCACTCATTGTGTATTTGTTAGATTTGTACATATTGTTGCACAAGATTGTAGTTTGTTCATTTTCACTGCTCTATAATATTCCATCAGATGAGTGATATATACATATACAAAAATTGCCTTGTCTATTATGAAGATGTTGGAAATTTGAGCTGCAGTTCGGGGCTATTGTGAATAATGGCACTTGAACAGTCACGTGTGTCTGTTGCTGTAAGCAGGCATGCGTTTCTGCTGGGTGTGTACCTAGGAAAGGATCATAAAGTAAATAATGCCAAATTGTTTTCCATAGTGGCTGTATTATTTTACATCCCCACTGGTAGGTAGCATGAGAAAGTTTCCTTGTTCCGTATCTTTGGAACACATGTCATTGTAAACCTTTTAAATGAAGGCATTCTGGTGGGTGTGTAGTGATGTATTTTTACTGCTTTAATTTTCATTTTCCTAATTTCTGGTGAGGTTGAGTCAACTTTTTAATGCGTTTATGGACCATTTGGATATTCTCCTTTATGAGTCTCATACCTGTTTTTCTATTTGTGTTTTTCTTGGATTTGCAGGAAGTTGTTACATATTTTGGTTACGAACCATTTGTGGATTTTATGGGTGAAATCGATCTTCTTTCATACTGTAGTTTGCCATTTTTACTCACCTATTGGTGACTTCTTGATGACTTGAGGATTTCCATTGCTCTCTCAATTTTTTATCTGAAAAAATACCAAATCTGTAGAAAAGTTGAAAGAACAATACAATGAGCACCTATTATTCTTCAACTTATGTTCACCAAATTTGCTGAAATATTTTCCTATATTTGTGCTCTGTCTCTTTTTCTCAATCTCTCTGTCTCTCTCCATCTCTCTCTTCACACATTTAACAGATCTGAATCATCTCAGAGTAAGTTCAGCTTTATATTATGGTACTATAAATATTCTAGCATGTATCCCCTTTGAAAGAAGTAAAGGCTAATAACATTATTATACTCCAGGAACTTGACATTGATACAGTAACATTGTAGTAATATAGACTATGGTCTCTATTTGGTCTAAATTTCCCAAGTATCCTCAAAATGTTTATAGCTGTCTTTCCCCTACCAAGTTCCAATTGGAGATCATGAATTACATTCTTCCTTTATCTAAAACACTCCACCAATTTTTTTTTTTTTTTTTTTTTTTGTCTTGTAGACTTTCCCACAATCTGGATTTGACTGTTTCCTCATTATAGACTCAGGTAAACATATTGGGCAAAAAATACTACATGGATAATGTTGTCTATTTTCCTTTTCATTATCATGAGGCTCATGATACCAGTTAGTTCCATTATTAGTGATGCCTAGTTTAACTACTTCATGAAGGTGGTGTCCATCAGCTCTTTCCATGTAAAAGTACCTTTGTTTTCCTTTCACAATTAATTAGTAATATGTATAGTTATAAGTATATTGAGGCCATGTGAATCACTTGTTTGATTGATGCTTCTTGCCTGCATCAATGACTTCATTTGTAGTTGTACTTCTGTCATCTCTTCTACATTTATTAGCTGACATTTTTGGAAGTAGAATTGCCCACCCCAACCTTCATGTATTTTTGGTTGTAATTTGGACCCATGGGTGATTTTTTCATTCAATGGGCTTTAGTCCATTACCTTCACTATTGTTTTTGATGTTCAAATGGTTCCCCACTTGGCCAGTAGGAGAACCTTCTAGGCTGGACCCTCTGTTCTTTTAATATATACCCATTAGTTTATGAGCACTTCCTGTTTCTGGCATAAAAGGATGCTCACATTGAACCTTTCCTACTCCCAACCAGTAATCAGCTATTTCTCCAAGGATCCCTTTCTTTTTAAAGAGTGTGGCATGAATGATATACTGAAGAAAGTAGGATTTGGGCAGTAGGTGTGCTCTTTGCTACTGGAGTGTCATTGCTTCCAGGCCTTTTCATTGAACAGAGATAACTGACATGATGCACTCTTATTTATACTTCCAATTCAAATGGGAACATCATAGGGTTCCTATTACATATTTGTATTCCCTATCTTCCAAGGTAAGAATCCTCTTTCCCAAAAAACATCACTATATTTAGGACAATACACAATAGTTGCAGTATTCTACTACAATAACACTGCCAACAACAAACTCATTATGAAGTCCAGGGCTTCTGGGCAGGTATTTTTACCCTTAGAAACATCACACTTACCTCTGGTCAATATGGCAGCATAGATAAACACAGCTTGCGGGCTTGCACAGCCACATCAAAATTACAACTAAAATATAGAACAGCCATCACTCAGAACCATCAGAAATCAAGTTGACTAGAACTCCGACGCTACAGAATTCAAGAAACCACATCCATTCTGACTGGCAGAAGGGATAGAGACACAAAATGGGCTGGTCCCACAGCCACATGGTGTGGATAGAAACTTAGGAGGGATATCTCAGAAGTGAGGAGTCCAAGCTCCCAATCAGGCCACACAGGTCAAGGTTCCCGTACCAGGAAGATAAGTCTCCATAACTTCCGGCTGCAAAAACCAGCAGGCATTGATTCGGTGGAAAAATCTTCTTGAGTCCCAAGCTTTTCAACTTAGGAACCCACACACAGACTCCCTGAAACTCCCTCCCTCTGAGATTCAGCACCAGGGTAGCAGCTTGAAAGGCAAGAGTGGCATACAGGGAGAAAGTGAAGAGTCCGGCTTCAAGGCAAGCACTCGGAGACAGCTGCTTTCTCCCAGACAGAGAGGCAGGCACAGGCCATTGCCTTTTTTCTGATCCCTCCCCCAGCAGAACAATAGAGGCAAGAGGTGGGTCTTATATGTGAGACTCCATCAACCTGGCTAACACTATTTGCCCCACCCTGATATCACTGTGTCTCACCCAACTTATGGGTCCACCCAAACTGTTAACTGTGACTTTTCCATATGAATGGCTGGTCTTGGCTCCTGCTTCACAACTTCCTAAGTCCTATCAAGCAAGTAACAGCTGGCCTCAGTGAGCCCCCAGCCCCTGTAGCACTTGCTCGGTGGCCCCAGGCCCAGTACTAGCAGCGTCAGCCTAGATTCACAGGTTGGCTTCTCCTGGACATCTCCAAGAACAGCAAATTAGCAGCCATTTCAGATTGTTTATAGCTCAGGCAGGATGACTCTGGGCAGAACACAGGTTGGGGCTGACCTTGGCCTGCACCACTCAGGACACCGCAGAGCCTGTGCACCCAGTGCACAGCTACAGACCGTGTCGGAGCACTACACCCCTGCCCCTGCACAGCTGATCTTCCACAGAGGGCAGAGGTTGGTGGTCAGTGGCTGCAACCGGTCCTTGCTGCAGACTGGCCTAGGTAAATCCCTCCCATCAACCTGCCAACAGCAGTCAAGGCTCAACTACAAGAGGAGAGTGTACCCAGCCCACATGAAGGGCGCACCCCAAGTACTCAGCTTGGATGGTAGCAAAGGCTGTGCCACTGGGCCTTACAGGACACCTACTACATTAGGCCATGCTACAAAGACAGGGAGTCACTGAAGCCCTGTCTCATGTGTAGAAACAAACACAGGGAGACTGCCAAAGTGAGCACACAAGGAAATATGGCCCAAATGAAAAAAATGATCAAAACTCCAGAAAGAGAACTAAACAAACTGCAGATAAGCAATCTATCAGATGGAGACTTCAAAACACTGGTGATAAGGATGTTCATGTAACTTAGTGAGGACCTCAACAGCATAAAAAAAGATTCAGTCAGAAATGAAGGATACACTAATTGAAGTAAAGAACAACTTACAGGGAAACAACAGTAGATCAGATGACACCAAGAATCAAGTCAGTGATTTGGAACATAAGTGGGAAAAAAAAACAACCAGATCAGAACAAGAAATAAAAGAATCCAAAAAATGGGGGTAGTGGAAGCAACCTCTGGGACAACTCAAAGAAGTCCAACATTTGCATCATAGGGGTGCTAGAAGGAAAAGAGAAAGGGCAAGAAATTGGAAATCTCTTTGAGAAAATAATGAAAGAAAACTTCTCTGATTTGGTGAAAGGAATAGACATTCAAGTCCAAATAGCACAGAGAGTCCCAAATAAGGCAGATACAAAGAGGCTCACACCAAGACACATCATAATTAAAATACCAAAGGTTAAAGATAAAGAGAGAATCTTAAAAGAAGCAGGAGAAAAGCAGTTAGCTACCAATAGGGAGGTCCCATAGGACTGTCAGCTGATTTCTGAAAAGAAACTTTACAGGCTAGAAGGGATTAACAAGAAGTATACAAAGTCATGAAAAGCAGGGACCTCCCACCAAGACTGCTCTACCCAGCAAAGCTATCATTTAGAATTAAAGGGCAGATAAAGAGCTTCCCAGATAAGTAAACACTAAAGGAGTTCATCATGACCGAACCATTATTACATGGAATATTAAAGGGACTTGTTTAAGAAAAAGGAGATCAAAACTATGAGCAATAAAATTGCAAAAATGCATATCTGTCAACAATTGAATCTAAAAAACAAACTAAGCAAACTAGCAGAACAGAGATAGAGTCATGGATATGGAGAGCATTTTGATGGTTGCCAGATGAGAAAGGGGGTGTAGGGGAAATGGGTGAAAATGTGAGGGGATAAAGAAGTACAAGTAGGTAGTAACAGAATAGCCATGGGGATGTAAAGCACAGAATAGGAAATGGAGTAGCCAAAGAAATTTTACACATGCCCCATGGACATGAATGATGGTGTGCTGATTGCTTGAGGGAGTGGCTATTGCTGGGTGGAGGGAACTAAGGGGGAGATATTGGGACAACTGTAGCAGGATAATCAATCAAATAGAATTAAAATTTCTTAAAGAATACAGCACACTAATGGTATATATAGTTAGAATGCCATGTTTTAAATTACTTGAATTAATTTTTTCTATCCAGCTATATAATCAGGTTTGTTCAAGATTCATTTATATGTATTGTGTTTAGTTTTAGGGTTTACTCTTTTTGGTCCCCTGGGATTTTGTTTATATTTGAACATATGAAGCACTTTTGTGGTTGAAAAGTCAAAACTTTATGATGAGGTAAAGCCAGAGTCTTAATCCTATCATTATCCCTTTTTTTTTTCTTTTTTCTTCCCTCACACCACAATCTTAACCATCTTCATTAGTTTCTGGGTTGTCCTTTTTATGTCTTTTTCCTCCAAAATTAAACCAAAATATATATTTCAAAGGAATATATGTGTACACCCAAATGTACACCTATTCTTATTTTATTTATTACTCAAAATGTAGCATAATTCCACATCTTTTCATAGGGATCTTCCCTATACTTTAGCTGCATTATACCCCACTGGGGATTGTGCCATAGCTCATTCAACCTGACCCCAATCCATAGGCATTTAGGTGGTTTTCAGTATTTTGCTGTTACAAGTAATACTAAAATGAGTCACTTTGTCCATATACTGTTTCATATTTGTGGAGGAGAACTTTCAGGGTAAATTCTAGAAGTGAAAGTTTGCTAAAGAAAGAGTGAATGCACATGTGATGTTGTTAGGTGTTAGGATACTTCACTCCAGGGGGCCATGCCTTTTTGCACTCTAGCAGTCATGTGCAGCACAGCTTGTTTTCCCCAGGCTTTCACGTTTGTAGCATTTTGTCAATCAGGAAAGGAGAACTGGAATCTTGGTGTGGTTAAATTGTTTCTTTTTCGTAGAACTTGTAATGACTTACTGCTTTCTGTTGTTGGATTTAGATTGGTTTGTTTGTTTTTAGAGGGGAAGGGAGAAAAAAAGAGAGGGAGAAACAATGATGTGAGAGAAAAACATTTATCCACGTCCTCTTGAACCATGACCTGACCAGAGACCCAATTTGCAACCAGGCGTGCCATGATCAGAAATTGAACCAGTTACCTTTCACTTCATGGGATGAAGCTCAACCAACTGAGCCACACCAGTCAGGGCTTTAGTTTTTGATTTTTAAAAACAATTTTCACATCTATAGTCATGAGGAAGATTGGCCTTTTCTTCCCTTTCTTGAACTGTCTTTTAAAGTTTTAGTATAAAGATTATGCTAAGGTCATACAATGGGTTGAGGCACATAGCCTTCCCTCTTTTTCTATTTTCTGGAAGCATTTGTGTATAAATGGCATTATTTTCTTCTTTAAATATTTAGTAGAATTTATTATTGAAGATGTTCAGGACTGGTGCTTTTTTGTAGGAATGGTATTAATCATTGATTCAGTATGTCTTGTAGTATTAGGACTACTCAGATTTTTTCCACTTATGTCCATTTTATTAGAGCATCCTTTTTTTCCCTAGGAATTTGTCTAACTTATATCAAGACTGCAAATTTGTTGTCAGGAAATTGTAACATTTTTTCATTTAAACAAGCTTATTTTTCATTTTTAAAAATTATTTTATTATTGTTCAAGTACATTTGTCTGCATTTACACTCCAGCACTTTCGCCCCCAAACCAGCCATCCCCACCTCCTTCTCTGCTTCCACCCTCACTTGGTTTTGTCCATGTGTCCTTTATAGTTGTTTCTGAAAACCCTTCCCCCTTCCCCTCTCCTTTATCCCCTCCCACCTCCCCTCTGGTTACTGTCAGATTGTTCTTATAACTGCAAATTGTTCTTACAACAACTTTAATGTCTCTGCTTCTATTTTACTAGTTTGTTGGTTTCCTTGGTTAGGTTCAACTTAAATGTGAGTTCTTATGGTATTTGTCTTTCACTGCTTGGCTTATTATGCTTAGCATAATGCTGTCCAGTTCCATCCATGCTGTCATGAAGGGTAGGAGCTTCTTTCCTCTGCTGCATAGTGTTCCATTGTGTAAATATACCATAGCTTTTTGATCCACTCATTTACTGATGGGCACATAGGATGCTTCCAGAACTTGGCTATTGTAAATTGTGTTGCTATGAACATTGGGGTGCACAGGTTCTTTTGAATTGGTGTTTCAGGATTTTTAGGGTATAATCCCAGCAGTGGTTTTGCCAGGTCAAAAGGCAGTTCCATTTTTAGGTTTCTGAGGAAATTCCATACTGTTTTCCACAGTGGCTGCACCAGTCTGCATTCCCACCGAGAGCACTAGGGTTCCCTTTTCTCCACATCCTCATCAACACTTGTATTTTGTTGATTTGTTTATGATGGCCATTCTGACTGGTGTGTGAAGTGGTATCTCCTTGTGGTTTTAATTTGCATCTCTCTGATGGGTAGTGAGGCTGAGCATCTTTTCATATGTGTTGGGGCCTTATGTATGTCCTCCTTGGAGAAGTGTCTATTCAGGTCCTTTGCCCACTTTTTAATTGGGTTGTCCCTGGAGTGGAATTGTGTGAGTTCTTTCTATATTTTGGAGATCAAACCCTGTCTGAGGTATCATGGGCAAATATGTTTTCCCATACAGTTGGTTCTCTTTTCATTTTAATGTTGCTTTCTTTAGCCTTGTAGAAGCTATTTAATTGGATGTGGTCCCATTTTTTTATTCTTTCCTTTATGTCCCTTGATCTAGGGAACATATCAGTAAAAATATTGCTATGTGGAATGCCTGAGATTTTTCTGCCTCTGTTTTCTTCTAGGACTTCTATGGTGTCACAACTTATTAAGTCTTTTATCCACCTTGGACTTATTTTTGTGTATGGTATAAGTTGGTGATCAAGTTTCATTTTATTGCATGTAGAGCTGTCCAGCTGTCCCAACACCATTTGTTGAAGGGGCTATTTTTACTCCATTTTATGCTTCTGCCCCCTTTGTCAAATATTAATTGACCATAGAGACTTGGGTTTATTTCTGGGCTCTCTATTCTGTTCCATTGGCCTATGTGTCTGTTCTTATGCCAGTACGAGGCTGCTTTGATTACAGTGGTTTGTAATACAGTTTGATAGCAGGTATTGTGATCCCTCCTACTTTGTTCTTCTTTCTCAAAATTGCTGAGGCTATTCAGGGTCGTTTATGGTTCCATACAAATTTTTGAAATGTTTCTTCTATATCTGCACAATGTGTTGTTGGTGCTTTAATAAGGATTGCATGAAATCTATTAATTGCTTTAGGTAGTATGGGCATTTTGATGATGTTAATTCTTCCAATCCATGAGCATGGTACATGCTTCCATTTCTTTGTCTTCCTTAATTTCTTTCTTCACTGTTGTGTAGTTTCTGAGTACAGGTCTTTACCTCCTTGGTTATGTTTATTGTTATTTTTTTCTTGTTGCTGTGGCAAATGGAATTGTTCCCTCTCATTTTTTTTCTTACATTTCATCATTGGTGTACAAAAATGCCTTCAATTTCTGAATATTGACTTTGTATCCCGCTCTTTTTGCCTAGTTCATTTATCAGGTTGAGTAGTTTTTTGATGGAGTCTATCCAGTTTTCTATGTATGTTGTGATGTCATCTGCAAACACTGACAGCTTTACTTCCTCCTTTCCAATCTGGGTACCTTTATTTCTTTTTCTTGTCTGATCACTGTGGCTAGAACTCCCAATGCCATGTTCAATAGAGGTGGTGAAAGTAGACATCCTTCTGTTTGCCTGATCTTAAGGGGAAAGCTTTTAGTTTTTGCCCATTGAGTATCATGTTGGCTGTACATTTCTTGTATATGTCCTTTATTATATTGAAGTATGGTCCCTCTACTCCCACTTTGCTGAGTGTTTTTATCATAAATGGGTGCTGTTCCTCATCAAATGCTTTTTCCACATCTATTGATATGCTCATGTGGGTTTTTTTGTCTTTCCTTTTGTTTATGTGTTGTATTACATTTATTTATTTGTGTATATTGTAGCATCCTTATACCCTCGGATGAATCCCTCTTGATCATGGTGTATGATCTTTTTATTGTATTGCTGCATGCGGTTTGCCAATATTTTGTTGAGGATTTTAGCATCTATGTTCATCAGCAATATTGGTCTGCAGTTTTCTTTCTTTTTTTGTGTCTTGATCTGGTTTTGAGATTAGGACAGTGCTGGTATTGTCAAAAGAGTTTGGGAGTCCTCCTTCTTCTTGATTTTTTTTAATAGTCTGAGATGGATAGAGTTTGACTCTTTCTTTAATGTTGTAAAATTCTCTTTTGAAACCATCCAGTCTAGGGTTTTTGTGTGCTGGGAGTTTTTGATTACTGCTTTAATTTCACCAGCTCTTATCTGTCGATTCAGGCTTTGTGCTTCTTCATTCAGTTTTGTAAGGTTATATATTTCTACAAATTTGTCCATTTAGCCAACTTACAACATATACAAAAATAAACTCAAGATGGAAAGAAGACTTAAATATAAGTCCTGACACTATAAAAGTCCTAGAGGAGAACATAGGCAAAAAAATCTCAGGTATTCCACCCAGGAATATTTTCACCTTTTTGTCCCCTGGAGAAAGGGCCATAAGGGAAAGAAAAAACAAACAGGACTATATCAAATTAAAAATCTTCTTCATGAATAAAGAAAACATCAGCAAAATAAAAAGGGAGCCAACTATATGGGAAAACTTTTTTTGATGATACCTTGGAGAAGGGTTTGAGCTCCAACATATATAAAGAACTGACCACTCCACTCCAGGAGGACAAACAATCCAATTAAAAATGGGCTAGGGACCTGAACAGACACTTCTCCAAGGAGGACATACATAAGGCCCCAATACATATGAAAAGATGCTCAGCCTCACTACTCATCAGAGAGATGCAAATTAAAACCACAAGGAGATACCACTTCACACACCAGTCAGAATGGCCATCATAAACAAATCAGCATAATACAAGTGTTGATGAGGATGTGGAGAAAAAGGAACCCTAGTGCTCTCAGTGGGAATGCAGACTGGTGCAGCCACTGTGGAAAACAGTATGGAATTTCCTCAGAAACCTAAAAATGGAACTGCCTTTTGACCTGGCAAAACCACTGCTGGGATTATACCCTAAAAATCCTGAAACACCAATTCAAAAGAACCTGTGCACCCCAATGTTCATAGCAACACAATTTACAATAGCCAAGTTCTGGAAGCATCCTATGTGCCCATCAGTAAATGAGTGGATCAAAAAGCTATGGTATATTTACACAATGGAACACTATGCAGCAGAGGAAAGAAGCTCCTACCCTTCATGACAGCATGGATGGAACTGGACAGCATTATGCTAAGCGTAATAAGCCAAGCAGTGAAAGACAAATACCATATGATCTCACCTTTGGTTGGAACCTAATCAACAAAAGAAACAAGCAAGCAAAATAGAACCAGAGACATTGAAATAAAGAATAATCTGACAGTAACCAGACAGATGGTGAAGATGTATATTGGGGGAAAGAGGGGGAAGTGTCATTCTGCAACATGTTAAAGGACCATGCACAAAGCCAAAGTGGTGTAGGATTAAGAGTCTGATGTTCATGTCAGTGATTTGGGGGAGAGTGGTGGGAGTGTGGTGGGGCTCCACATGCAGAGCCCCCCCCCAGGCCACCACAGATGAGAATAAGTCTTCCAAGACATGATCTGCTTGGGGAGGAAAGTGGCTGATTTCTCAAAGGAGAAGGGCCAGAAGCCTGTTCTTCAATGGGCTTTTATTGGGTTTAATTTGCTTAGGAATGAATACAGGGAGTATTCATAAAGCTCATCAATCATTGTCAGGTAGTAATGATCAAATAATGGATAACATTCAAAGAACTATGAAGGCTTATTTTGAGTCAGGGTCAGATAGCTAAAGAGCCATAAAACTTTGGGGAACTAACTGATTTCATGCTTGGACCGTTATCATTTAAATTGAGGGTATTAGCAAAGTAGGTTTCATAGGATTTGATGTATTGTTTCTTAGGCCTGATCACCCCAGGGAACCCACCCTTTCCAGCACAGGGCCGCACCCACCCCTGGCATTGTTTCAGGCTTAAGTCAGGTAGGGGAAGTAAGGTAGCCAAAAGATTAGGAGACTTCTTGCAGACAGAATGAGGACTCAGGCTACGTCAAAGTTGAGGGGTGAGGGTCCATCACCCCTTTTTCTGTAGCCCCCCAAGTCCTTCCCTGAGGGCCCCTTCATGACCATGCCTGTCTTAGGTTGTTCTTCCTTTGAAGAATCTTACCTGTCATTGGCTAACCAGTCATCCACTCGGGACCAAGCAGAGTGAAGTAAAGGGGGCAGAGGTGGAGCCCCTGCCAGGGTGATACCTTTGTCTCCTAAGTGGCTTATGGTTCCGAGGTCTTTTTACTCAGCTTTACTTAACCCCTTCAGAGGGGTTATAGCTTCTGAAACCAGGCAGGACAGTTCCCAACATGGGGGGGAAAATGGAGAGAACTTTACTTGAACAACAATTTTTAAAAATGCACTTTTGAAATATGCCACTTCTTATGCCTTATTTGTCTGTTTTCTTGCCTTTTTTTTTTGTATTGAACTGTCTTTTTTTAAATCTTTCTATTTTCTCCTTCTATAACTTTACTAGCTATACACTCTTTTATACAATGTAATGGTTACTTTAGACTCTATAAAAAGCACAACATATATCATGTTATTTATTATCTTCTGGCATCTCTTCTTGCTGTAGAGAAATTAGTTGTCAGGCAGATTGTTATTCCTCTGTATGTCATTTGTATTTTATTATAGTGGCTCTAGAATTTTTACTTTTATCCTTAATATTTTTTAGTTTCACTAAACTTAGAACTTAGGGTGCACTATCCATATGAGGATTTTTGTCTTTTTTTGAATTCTGGAAATTCTCAATTATCTTTATTACCTTTTCTCCATTCTTCTAGAACTTTTCTCAGTCTATCTGATGTGTCTATTAATTGTTCTTTTGTTAAAATTTATTTTATTTTTCTACATTGCATACTAGGTGAATTCCTCAACTATTTTCTAATTTATTAATTCTCTCTTTAAGTGTGTTCTGTCTTAACTATCTTCTATTTGTTGAGATTTGAAAATTTAATGCCTATATTTTTAATTTCCAAGTTTTCTGATTGGTTCTTCTTCATATCTTTCTATAAATTCTTATTTCATTCTCTTTGTTTTTAGTTTGTAGTTTAAAGTATTGAGTTTCATCGTCCTGCTGACCACCACCCCTGCCCCCAACTCTCCATCCAAACATGGGAAGCACTTTTTCTCTCAGAAAGGATTCAGAGGGCAGGATGAGATCCTAAAAGTTGATACCTGATAACACATGTCTCATGTTTTAGGAATCTCTCATTAATTTTTATTATACTAACTTTGCCTATGAAGAAATAGACACTCCAGAAGTTACATGAATGGGCAGAGGATATATCGCTAGTGAGAGGTAAAGAACTACTCAGAGCCAAACTTGTCTCTCCTGGTTTTTCACTATTTTGTGCATGTTTTCATCATTCCATGTTAACCACCTCTAGCAAGAGAGAAACAGCTTCTCCCTTCTCACCCTCTTTTATCCCTTACAGAGATGTTTAGATATAAGGTGAGTCCCTCAAAAACTGCCAAGCCGAAGCCAAAAAAGTATACCGCAAGCACAGACATCAAGGATTTGATGAAAGCAGTCCAACGTGCTGATCAGGTGAGGACATCTCAGACATCTTCCTGGCTCCAGCCAAGGTAGAACCACCTCCATAGAAGTAGCTGGTTAGGTCTGTTGCCATTGTGTCAGGAGAGTGGGAAGAATTTCCAGTCGGCAGAGCACTACAGCTCCAGGTCAAGTTCCCAGGTCCTTATTTTGACCCATATGTTCTCCACCCCCTCAACCCTGGGTCCAGCTTTAATCCTCATTCTAGATTGCCCCCTCCTCTTCCTTTCTCTACAAGGATCATTATTCTCCTTTTTTAAAATCTCTATCCTTCAACCTTCCTTTCTTATTGATTCCCCTCTCTCCTATAGTTCCCAGAAGAAGAAATATTTCACATACTCCCATTACTGAACATCAAGATCATCCATGGGTATGTAGAACCTGAAGTGTGTCGGGCATTGGTGGATGTCATCGTCAACTACCTGAGTACAATGGTGAAGAGCCCATGCCTCTGGGTTGGGGGCCGTGGGGGAAGAAAGGATCACAGGTCTAAACCCAGAAGTTCCTTTCTGGTGAACTAAGCGGCATATGAGATACAAGTACCTAAAGTTTCTAAACAGTTTACTAGAGCATATATCTGATATCACGAATATGTCTCAAGAACTGTGACATAGAAGATAAAGCAATGAAGTAAAGGGGTGGGGTGGGAGAAATAGTATGCAAAGGCAGGGAAAGATTTAGGCTTTCGGCTCCAAAGCCTGACCTTGTTCTCCCACTGTGTCCTAAACCTGCCTATTAGGCAGTCACCCTTGTTACTGTAACTCAACTAATCATCTCAATCCATTTACTCAGCTACTTAAATCCATCCACTTGTCTGCTAGCCCAACGTTGGACTGAACATTCATAACCTCTACCTATTCATCTATCCACATACCTTTGTAAATAATTTTCCTGACACTGGGTAAATCTGGTTTCTTATTTTCTTGGCTAACTGCCTACGTACAAGGTGTCTTCCAGTTTCTTGGTCTTCCTTGGCATGCCTGCATTCTGATTAAGACCCCTGACCTATCAGGGACTTTTCAAGTTGGTCTCCACCATGTAACTACCTTTCTGATGGTTTACTTATAGCTGCAGGGAGAATTCTGTATTCTGGATATGCCAGTTCCCATTTCCACCCTAACACACAAGCCAGAGACTTTGTGGAGAGTTTGCCCTTGTCCTCCATCATGGGGAAGTTGTATGTTGAATGAAGTGGTAGAATTAGGTAATTTAGTATCTGCCCTCTAGATAGAGGAGAGTCACTTATTGACCAAAGTCGATTCTCAGAAGCCCCAGGGCTCATGTTGGATATTAACTTTGGAACGGTTAAGTCTTTCTCTTTCCAGAAGCCAGGAATAGAACTGGAGAAGTTGTGCACTACTTCCTTAAAAGGTGTGGGGTCCAAGAACTCACAGGTGGTCTTCAAGAAGCTGTGCGATAGAGAATATGATCAGTCTCTGCCTCCAAGGAGCCTCCTGGTTGCAGTTGGAGACCTCAGCTGCTCCCGAGGTACTGCTTTCTGTGGTGGAAGAGCTAGTCAGAGAAGAAAACAGAGGGTGCAGGCAGTGAGGTGCTGTATGGAGTATAGCTTTATCCTCCAGTCATGAGTGTGTTGTACAGGGGATGGGGGCAAACTAGGATTCCTGTAGGGCTGATGGGAACTCAGGAGGGAGATCCTGGAGACTAGGAATGGCACAGGAGGGCATATTAGGGCATGGGACACTGTGGGGCTGGAGGGTAGACTTGGGCACAAAGATAGAGGGCACCATTCCAGACTGGTGGATGGAGCAAAAGAGAAGTGAGAAGTGCTTTGTTTGGGGGATCCTGAAGTTTTTAATTTGATTAGAGGTTTGGGAGGTAATAGTGTAGTAGGATGAGGCAGAGAATCACCATACAATCTCCAACTGGTGGCTGTTGGTGACAGCATTGGCTCTCTTACCCTTTCCACCCACCTCCCTCAGTCACAAAGTGTGAAAAAAAAAATAAAGTTGCCAGGCAACCGACAGTACCTGCCATTTCTTTACCACTTGGAATTGCGTCTAGAGATCGGTTGGGAGAAGTCAGCTGGCTTTGTAGGCATTATGTTCCCAATGACAAGGTTCATGGGTTGGGCTGCATAGCAAGCTTAGAGGACACAGTGACAGAAGCTGGAAATGTGTCTCTCAACCAAACCAGGCCAAATGTTCTCACTTCAGGACACTGAGCAGAGCTTCAGGCGGCACAGCTCTTTGTTCCCTTAAGGGTCCTTGGAAGGGAGTGTGCCTGTGTAGGGTGTGTCCATACCTTGCATTTGTATGCTGTGCTAACATCCATCATTGACCTTTATTTCCCCAGCAGCTCTGTGAGGTGGTCACAGTAGGAAGTGTAGTCCTATTTAGCAGCTGAGGAAGCTGAAAGGAGGATAAATTCAGACTCAGGCTCCTGGATGTCCAGACTGTCTGGAGGCAGAGCTAGAATCAGGATCTAAGCCTCCTGTCCCCTGATCAATAAGGTTTTCTACAGTAAGGCTGGAAGTCTCTTTTCCCTGAGATAGGGATGTTTTTCTTGTACTCTCCCTCCCAGGTTGTGCTCTCTTAATCAGGCCCATATGGCAACATCTCATGTTACTTCTGAGGATGGCCCAGGAGGAGGGTGATATGCTGGCGATGTGTCATGGTGAGGATCAAGAGGGTCCGGGGAAGGCTTTGTTAGAACCAGGGAGGGAGGAGAGAACATCAGGAAGAGTCTGGGTCCCTCTGCATGTGGATCCCAGAAGGCTATGGAAGGGGCAGGTGATGGCTGAAAGCAGCCCTGGTATAAGTAGATGCTCTTCTCCATATGACCTTTCTGGGCCTGCTTTGGGGCAGGGGCAAGCTAGATAGAGATGCTGTCGGTATTGGCAGGCTTTCTCTTTCTCTTTTGCTGCCAGTGCTGGGTGAGTAAGTATGGTCTGAAAGGAAAGGTAGTTGGGGAGGTGGTGGATGGGTTGGTCTTTCCCAGCACAGCACCCTGGAAGCCCTGTGAGGGCTGAGAAGGAGAGGACAGTACTTATAGGTGTATATGCTTCCCTTTGTGGGAAGGGAAAGGTGATGGGGCTCTAACTCCCTGCTCCCCTTACAGCACTCTGTGGATTGGTCATCACTGCCTGGGAACATCTGTGCACTGAGCATGGGAAAGTGATGGCCATGTTCGAATATGAGTTGTCCTCTGCTGAACTCACTTTCCGGGTTATCTTGAACCGATGGTCTTTGAAAGACAAGGACAAGGTGGGAGTAGGAGATAGCAGGGGTTGGGTGGATGGGCTGAAGGAGTAAGCCTTGAGCCAAAGGTAGAGCAGGACAATGTTTGTCTACTTGCCAGTGGAAGGCTGACTCACCAGGCTCTTCCAGGAGAGCAGGGTGATTCCCCTCTGGCTCCTTTACCATTCTCCAGGAAAGGGTAGGGTCAAAATACACTTCATTGTCCATTCGCTTGTTTGTTAAATGTGCAGTTTACATCTCCTGATCACTCTTACTGGCCCTGTGTAGGCCCTGCTGATACAAAGATGAATAATGCAAAGCCCCTGAGGGCTGGTCCTGCTTTCATCCCTTTGGTGAGACAAGTTTTTTGTGTCTCCTTGAGCACAGGTGACGGAGCAAGTTCTGGTGATATTTGGCAGTGTGTTCTATCTCATGTTACCATCTACACCCAGGAACCAAGTGAACCGCTTAACTCAATGGTTAATGACTTTGATATCCACAAGAGTGACCTTTCTACATTTCCCAGGTGATTGGGGTGGGGGTAAGAAGGAAATTTAACTAGTTCATGCATTTCCTGTTTATTGAGTAGTTAATAGTGGTGTTGGCAATGCATGGCCCACAGGCCAAATCCAGCCTGAAGCTTGTTTTTTTAACTGAGGTTTTACTGGAACACAGCCATGCCCTTTTGTTGAATTCACCTCATTCTTTGAAAGCCTCAGACTTCCCTGTCACTGACCTCTAGACTCAGATTTCAATGCACTTTCCTTGGTATCTGAAGACTTGACCTTTCTTTTTTTTTTTACCATCCCTAACAGGTTTATAGAATAAATAAATAAAAGAAGTCACACAGGACTAGAGATCAAGTTTGCTCTCAGTGGCTGTGAACTAACTTAATTAGGTTATTTTTTTAAGATTTTCTTTCTTTCTTTTTTTTTATTTATTTTAATTGTTCTTGTACAGTTTTCTGTCTTTTGCTCCCATTCCAGCCCACCACCCCAGCCTTCCCCACCCCTCTCCATTTCCACCCCCGCTAGTTTTGTCCATGTGACCTTCATACTTGTTGCTCCAAACTCCTCCCCTTTACCCTGAAATTCCCTCCCCTCTCCCCTCTGGTGACTATCAACCCCTTCTCAATTTCAGTGTCTTTGGTTATATTGTGCCCGCCCGTTTGTTCTGTTGATTAGGCTCCTGTTAAACGTGAGATCATATGATATTTGTCCCTCACTGCCTGGCTTATCTCACTTAGCATAATGCTCTCCAGCTCCATCCATGCTGTCGCGAAGGGTAGGAGTTCCTTCTTTCTTTCTGCTGCATAGAATTCCATTGTGTAAATGTACCAAAGTTTCTTGATCTGTTCATTTACTGATGGGCACCTAGGTTGCTTCCAACACTTGGCTATTGTAAATTGTGCTGCTATGAACATTGGAGGGCATAGATTCTTTTGGATTGGTGTTTCAGTGTTCTTAGGATATAATACTAGCAGTGGAATTGCTGGGTCAAAAGGTAGATCCATTTTTAGTTTCTTAGGAAATTCCATACTGCTTTCCATAGTGGTTGTACCAGTCTGCAATCCCACCAACAGTGCACTAGGGTCCCCTTTTCTCCACAACCTCTCCAATACTTGTTTGTTGCTTTATTTATGATGGCCATTCTGACAGGTGTGAAGTGGTATCTCATTGTGGTTTTAATTTGCATCTCTCTGATAGCAAGCGATATTGAGCATCTTTTCATGTGTTTCTGGATCTTCTGTATGTCCTCCTTGGAGAAGTGTCTGTTCAAGTCCTTTGCCCATTTTTTAATTCGGTTGGTTGTCTTCTTAGAGTGGAGTCTTGTAAGTTCTTTGTATATTTTGGAGATTAAACCCTTGTTTGAGGTATCATTGGTGAATATATTTTCCCATACAGTTGGTTTTCTTTTTATTTTAATGGTGTTTTCTTTAGCCATGCAGAAGCTTTTTATTTTGATGAGATCCCATTTGTTTATTCTTTCCTTTATGTCCCTTGCTTTAGGGGACATATCAGTAAAAATGTTGCTGCGTGAAATGTCTGAAATTTTCCTGCCTATGTTCTCCTCTAGGACTTTAATGGTATCATGGTTTATATTTAAATCTTTTATCCACCTTGAGTTTATTTTTGTGTATGGTGTAAGCTGGTGCTCGAGTTTCATTTTTTTGCACGTAGCTGTCCAGTTCTCCCAACACCACTTATTGAAGAGGCTACTTTTACTCCATTTTATGTTGCTGCCTCCTTTGTCGAATATTAATTGACCATAGAGAATTGGGTTTATTTCTGGGCTCTCTGTTCTATTCCATTGGTCCATGTTCCTGTTTTTGTGCCAGTACCAGGCTGTTTTGATTACAGTGGCCTTGTAATACAGTCTGGTGTCATGTATTGTGATCCCTCCTACTTTGCTCTTCTTTCTCAAAATTGCAGCAGCTATTTGAGGTTGTTTATGACTCCATATAAATTTTTGAAGTGTTTGTTTTATATCTGTGAAATATGTCATTGGTAATTTGATAGGTATTGCATTGAATCTGTAAATTGCTTTGGGTAGTATGGACATTTTGATGATGTTAATTCTTCCAATCCATGAACACGGTACACGCTTCCATTTGTTTGTGTCTTCCTTAATTTCTATCTTCAGTGTTGTGTAGTTTTCTGAGTATAGATCCTTTACTTCCTTGGTTAGGTTTATTCCTAGGTATTTTATTTTTCTTTTTGCTATATCAAATGGGATTTTTTCCTTGACTTCTGCTTCTGCTCTTTCATTGTTGGTATACAAAAATGCCTTTGATTTCTGAATATTGACTTTGTATCTTGCTGTTTGGCCAAATTCATTTATTAGGTCAAGCAGCTTTTTGGCCGAGTCTATAGGATTTTCTATGTATACTATCATGTCATCTGCAAGCAATGATAGCTTTATTTCCTCCTTTCCAATTTGGATGCCTTTTATTTCCTTTTCTTGTCTAATTGCCGTGGCTAAGACTTCCAATACTATATTGAATAGAAGTGGTGAAAGTGGACAACCTTGTCTTGTTCCTGATCTTAGTGGAAAAGATTTTAATTTTTGCCCATTGAGTATGATGTTGGATGTAGGTCTCTCATATATGGTCTTGATTATGTTGAGGAATGCTCCCTCTATTCCCACTTTGCTGAGTGTTTTTATCATAAATGGTGCTATACCTTATCAAATGCTTTTTCCACATCTATTGATATGATCATGTGATTTTTGTCTTTGCTTTTGTTTATGTGATGTATTACATTTACTGATTTGCGAATGTTGAACCAACCTTGCATCCCTGGGATGAATCCCACTTGGTCATGGTGTATGATCTTTTTAATGTATTGTTGAATGCGGTTTGCCAATATTTTGTTGAGAATTTTAGCATCTATGTTCATCAG
>PVKU01012220.1:0-37083 GCA_004027475.1 Anoura caudifer | reverse complement strand
GGGAGGGCAAGAGTAGTGTGGGAAATGTAGAAGCTAAAGAACTTATGACACATGGGCATGAACTAAAGGGGGGAATGTGGGTGGGAGGGGTGTGCAGGGTGGAGGGTAATGAAGGGGGGAAAATGGGACAACTGTAATAGTATAATCAATAAAATATAATTAAAAAAAAAAGAACTTCACAAGTCTATCACAAAGCTCATTAAGAAAATGGGCAAAAGCCTTGAACACCATGTTAGAAAAGAAGATTTCAAAATGTGCTAAATACAGAGGAAAAGATGTTCACACTCATTTGACATCCAGATTGTCAAAACTGTGTTGAAAATGTGTAAATATACCAAGTACTGGAAGGATGTAAAATAGTGGTAATTCTGTGTTCTAGAAAAACAGCAGAGAATGATCTAGTAAAGTGAAGATAAAGAAGACTCTCTGCCCCAGCAATTCTACTTCTAGGTAGTAACCTCAGACACTGGTGTACATATGCCTCAAGGGCGAGAGCAGGGCCAGGCCTTGGGAACCATGCTTTCCACATCTCAGAGCTGTACTCCTTTAACTTAACATTTAAAATTTGTGATCACACACATACTGAGAATAGGGTTCTATGAGTGTTATGGAATGGCGGCAACTGTGATCAGGGGCTGTGCTCTGAGGTGGGCTGAGAAGGGAAGCCCACTCTGTGGCCCTCAGAGCCCCTGTAATGAGGGACACTTCGCAGGTGGCAAGCTGAGTCTGGGTAGGAAGCCCATTTCCCTTTATTTTTTGTGATTTGGACATTGAAAGTTAAAAAATCCAGGGTCATTTGGATTCTGAGACTCTTGAAGTTAGTGACATATTTGTTACAGAAATTTTGTAAGTTAATTTTTGTGAGAAATACTAGTTTTCACAGTAAGTATACATTTCATAGTAAACATTCTAAGAAATTATGTTTATGTGTATGAATCAGAAAATATACATGCTCCGTGGTCAGCAAAACTACTTCTATTTATCTTCATACATTTTTTACAAAAGTCATGTGATTACAGGCAATAGACACTGGAAAATGACATGAATCATTACAAGTTCTGGGCATGTGCATGTGTGTATATGTGTGCATGTGTGTCATCATATATGTGGCATTCCACACTACAGAAGTCACATGCTTACCTTATATGCCTCCTCACTGACAGCTTTGATGTTGGCTTCTCTCCATCGTCCTGGTACCCCATCAATTACCTCACGATAGTTCACATAATAGCCAGTAATTTCAGCCCCACCACTCTTATCTGGTTGCTTCCATCCAAGAACCATGGAGTCACGAAAACTTTCAAGACAAGTGATATCATAGGGTGGAGATGGTGCCGCTGTTGCAACATTAACAGTTGTGAGTAGACAGAAATGCATCTGTGATTCTCCGTACATCACACTTGTTTCACTGGTGCCACGCACAGGGGCACTAGAGGGCACTTGTGGTATAAAACTAAAACGTGACGTGACACTGATCAGTAACTTGACATCTGACTTGGCATATGGGGAAAAATTGACACGTGGCCAAAAGTTCATTGCAATTATTATTCTAAAGATAAAAAGAACCTGCCCCCAACACAAGAGAGAAATAAGTTTTAAAATACTGAAAGCAAAATGGTCTAATATCCTGTGAAATGATTCTCTTCCCCTTAAAAAGGAATATTTTCCCCAAGAAACAAATATATTTTTGTTTCTTTATGTCATTTTGTTTTTATTCGATCCTTGAAGAAAATGGAATGTATACATCAATTTCTGCCTCAATTCACTTATTGAGAATTTCCAAAGAGTTAGCATTTAACCTTTCAGGCACAGGTACCCTGGTGAGGCCTTATAACTATACAGGTTCTTAGCATATAGCACTTTTTGTCTCATTACCTTCAACCTGATGTGGGAATATTATTCACATAGCACAAAACACTATATTGCTGTCTCCATGTTTGTTAGTGCCTAGCCAGAAAAATATTTGGAGGATGTTTTAAAAATCTTCCTTCATCTATGTGGCTTTGTTGATCAACTTTACACTGAACTACTGAAATTATTAGCTTTTGATAAAGAAAGAGAGGGTGGGGTGGTAAAAAGAAATCTAGCTAGATATGCAATAACAATAAAAAGAATTTTTAAATATTTATTTGGATTATTGAAGATAAAGATACTACCTCATTACTATTCAAAAAGATTCTCAGAACAGTAACTACTTTAGAAATAAAATATATTTTTCTCTCTCCCTACTCCCAACCTCCTTCATTCCTTACATTTTAAAAAAAGTGCTCTCTTGCTCTCTCTCTTTTTCCCTATTTCAGAGCAATTTTGAATAAGAATATCCTATCTTATACCAAATTGAAGGGACAAATAAAAGTGTCAAAAATAGAGACTGTGACAGAAGTTGGAGGTGGGTAGAAATAGGAGGTAGATGAGAGGTGAGTTTTAATTTATCACAATATGCTTATTACTTCATTTTTCTTTGATAAAATACATTGTCTCCTAAAATATATATCACAAGTACCAAATATCTTATTCAGAAAATTCTTAATGTCTGATAAATAGTCTTAAATCAGCACTGGGAATGTAGATAATATGTCACAGGATGTAGCCATATGTGACTGTAATACCCTGTTAAACTTTTCATGGAAACTCAGAGGATACTGTTACTTTTATTATTTGAGTTAAATGTGAAGGGTAATTTGCAAACATGAGGATGAACAACAGAAATTAATAACTATGATCTTGATAAAATATCATTTCTTTGTGAGGTATTTTTCCTGTACATGTGCTAGATATGAATATTGCCAAGATCCTCACATGAGCTATGAGGATCAAATCCTTCCCGCTCTCTCTTCGCAAAATGAGGCCAGAAGTATATCTGCCTCAGAAATCTAAAAGGACTCTACAACCAAATTACTTTAAATATGCTATTATCACCAATCACAATGAATCATGTATAAAAGCCAAACCCATACAAGTTTATGAAACTATTGCAAATAAATAGTTGAAAACATAAAATGAAGAATAAACATTGATGAAAGTGAACATGGATGGAAGAGTGTGATCTGGACAATGAGAGGTGAGGATGCTGATGGAGACAGATGGAACAGTTTTACTCTTTGAACTCTCACCTCTGTCCTTCTTCTTTTTCAGGGCGTCAGACTTACTTTTCCCCTTAAGAGCTGCTTTCTGTGGTGATGGGGCAAGCTCTTCCTGAACTGTTTCACTTACTTTACTCACTTCTGTTTGGCCCAGGTTGTGAGAGCTATTGGGCAGTGAACGTTTGCTAAGTTTGCTACCAAGTAAAGCATCTTTCTTAAAGGCTGGCTGGGAGGTTTCATGCATGCCTCCCCTGGAGTCTGTTAGTCCAGCAGGCGCATCACTCAGTTCAGGCCACACATCTGGAGACACTCCTCCCCCTACAATTACCAGATAACAACAGAAACTTTAAGCCCAGACATACTGTATATGCTCTTATATAATAGAACAAAGAAAAAAAACATAGGCCCATAGACAGAACAAAAACAATCTTGGTTTAATAGAAATCATTTGGATTTGCAAGAAATATGGAGAGCATATGTTTCACATAATTTGCACCAAGGAAATATTTCAACTTCTCCATATTCTGGAAAAAGAAGAATTGAGAACATAAAACTACACACAGAACAGGAACTATATTGATTCGCAGAACTCAAGTGTACACAAAGAAAGCAAATCTCAGACATTTCTCAAAAGATATAAGCCCTATTATTCCACAGAATGGGGGTGGTGGGAAAGGACCAAAAGTACACGAGACACATAACATTAAGGATCCTGATTTCATAAACAATTATGCAACATTACTGAAATATCAATGATGTGTACTTCCCAATCTCAAAGTAACGTGTTCACTACAGTCTATAGCATAAGAAATATTTTCCCTAGGGTGTACATTTTTATTTCTTTATATCATTTTGTTTTTATTTGATCCTTGAGGAAAATGGAATATGTAAATTAATTTCTGCCTTAATTCACTTATTGAGAATTCCCATGCATTTCCAAAGAGTTAGCATTTAACCTTTCAGGCATGGGTACCCTGGTGAGACCTTATAACTACACAGATTCTTAGTGTATAGTACTTTTTGTCTCATTATCTTTAACCTGATGTTGGAATATTATTCAAGAAGCAAAAAATACTTTTATAGCTGTCTTCATGTTTGTTAGTGCCCTGCCAGAAAAATAAATGTTAAAAAGTAATATGGGCCCTGTCCAGTGTGGCTCAGTTGGTGGAAGCATCACCTGTAAACTGAAAGGCCACAGGTGCAATTACCAGTCAGGGTGCATACCTGGTTGTGGGTTCAGCCCCCCAGGTGGGGTGCATATGGGAGGCAGCCCATCAATGTTTCTTGCTTTGATGTTTCTCTCCATCTCTCTCTCCCTCCCTTCCCTGCTCTCTAAAATTGATAAGCATACCCTTGGGTGCAGATAAAAAAAAAAAACCCAGAAAGTAATATAGAATGGTAATGGAAGACAATAAATATTTAAAAACCTTTCTCTTTAAATGTGTTATGACAGATTTTATTTTGATTGTTCAGAACTTCCTGGGTCCCTTCTTCATATCATCTATGATTGGGAGGTACATCATGTACATACATATAATTACTTTATTACTGGTTTTATTCTATTGGTTATTCGCACACAGAGATGAAACACAATTAAGCAAGCACATATGTCTTTGCAGAAATTTTAGAGGAGTTTATATAAAGCATGTTAATGTGCTGTTAGTGAAAACAAGTGAGACTCTGTTGCGGATGAGATGGCTTTTAGGTACAAGATGATCTGTGTTACGGATGATATACCACTTCCTGGAATTGGATGGCTCTTCACATTGCCGTGATGAGCATGAAGTTAGAATGGAGTTTCACACAATGGGAAATATCTGAGGAGGCATGGACTTGTGAAGATGAAAAGGCTACAGATGCACAGAATCTGGGTAAATGATGAAGATCTGTAAAATGACCACTATGGAAGGTTAGGTGTCACCTGGAGCCAGAAAAAGTGATCACTAGAGGATGGAATCAATGAGCGATATTAGCAGCTTTAAACAATTTCTGGAGAAAATGGTATCTCCTTTATAACCTAGAAAAATTCACTTTTTCCTTACAAAGTTATGTATAAGGAACTTACCAATTGCAGCTTTGACTTCAATCGCTTCTGAATCCTGTGAATATTCGCTAAGTCCAGCTGCATTGACTGCTCTGACCCGGAAGATATAACTTTGACCAGTTGCCAATCCATGGCATGTAAATCTGAAAGGAAAGAAAATTTTTAAAAACTTCCTTAAGAGGAAAGTTAGAGAAGATGATTGTTAGCATAAGTGAATGATTGGCCTTTATGAAAATGAATCATTTTTTAAAAGGAAGAAAAAGATGTAGAAAGATGCAGGCAACATTTCTGTTTCAGACAAGCAGGCAGCCCAGGCAATTTTTTAAACTGTCTCTGTCAAACAGTGAGGAGTCCTGCTTTCCCCTAAGTACCTTAACCCTTCCGAGTCTCTTTGTGCTCATCAATAACATGGGGATAATTATGCCTACATAATAACTTTCATGTAAAAATGGTTCATAATGTATTTAAAATACCTATTAGAAAACCCACATATAGGAGGTACTGAATAAATAATAGGAGGTATTAATAATACTATTAATGGCTATTTCAGGCATGTACCGATAGCCATAGGCATAGGCTGCCCCTTGTCACAGAGGCCTAGTCACTGCCTTCCTGCCTACCAGGGAGGCAGCATTACTTGAGAAATTCCACTAGAATTTGAAAATAAGGTGAAAATCGACTCCAGAATTACCATTTAGACAAAAAGATCCAATAACAAGGTGTAAATTCACGGGCAGTTTTACACAAAATAACCTCACTCTTTAACAGCCATTATGGTTATAAAAAGCTGTTTAATGAATCACTGTAACATTTTAATCTATTCTAAGGACTGTAACCAGAGGAAATAACAGATCTGCTAATGACTCTATTGCTATTAGATGTGAACATATTTAATAAAGACAGCCATAATCTAGATTAATCCTAAATTTAGGCCCATCCTTATGTCAGCTCAGTTCAGCGAACATTTATTGAGTACTTTAGAGTTGCAGACACCAAGCCAGGCATCGTGGATGCTGTGATGAATGGAACATGGGGCCCATCCTCGAGAAGCTCCCATCCATCTGTGGAAAGGCAGACTTTGCCTGACCTCCGTGAATGTTTCTAAACAGTTCCAGGAAAATGCTGGAAACTCAGAGTGAAAGTGAAATGAGCAAACAAGCTAGATGAATCTTTTGTAAAACGCATCGCCTTCTCTCATTAATTGGTCTGTCTCTATTCTCTAATGCTCTAGAAAAGGTGTCCTTGGACTTAGAAGTGGTCAAAGAAGGTGCTGCCTGACACGCCTGCTTGACAGTGTTGAGGGTGGAATTCTCCTCTCAGCTTGGTCCTACAACAAAGGAGGTCCAGATTTTGGGTGCAGGCCAGAATTCATCATCAGCTTGCAAAGCTGGCTGATAAAATATTTGAAAACAAGAAAAACAACCATCCTCCTATTAGACCAAGGAGGTGGCAAAGTATTCTGAGTGTCCTTGATTTGGTGTTATTTATGTATCCTTAGTGTAACCATGCTTATGTTCAGAGTTGGTAAAATGTTGATACCTTTTTTCTGTTCATTTAAAATGCCTGGGTCATTTATGTTAGCTCGAGCCTATTAAATCCTTGGAATTTAGTATGACTTTGGGTATGAAAGGTCAGAATAGAGGGAAAAGAACCAGAAAAGAGCTATAAAATGAACTCTTATCATATAGTTGGCATTAAGTATTTCTAAATGTTTAATATAACAAGTAAGCCTTTTTTTTTTTGAAATGTATTGCAGTAGATGTGTTCAATTTTAAATTGATTTGGATATTTAACATTCAATGTTTTTTGAAAAATCTCCCTCCACTGGATGTTTGTGCTGTTCTTTGGGTCAATGGCTGTGTTTCCTCTTTGCAGCCTCTGTGGCTCTGGAGTCCGACATCCCCCCTGCCCCACCTGCAACCACCACACACACAGCACAGTTACCGTGAGCCCTTCACGGGGTTATTGTTGCAGGGTTCCCATTTGCCAGAGCCAACAACGCTAGACTCTATGTAGTAACCAACCAGCTCTTTAGCATCTTTGGATTCCTCCCATGTAACTACCACTGATGTGTCTGTATTTCTGCTTGGAATGATGTTGCCTGGGGCCTTGGGGATATCTGAGGAAAGAGGAAAATGATGTTCAGCTCAGGGTGATTTTAGAAAATTCATTCTTAACACATATGCACACACATAAATTTTATTCAAGTAATCATATCAAACATACAGTTGCTTTATTTTATAATATATTTGTTAAAACTAATAAATATATTAGATTGGGAGAATAGTAACAAATTAAAATACGCAGGAACACACCAACCCACTCCAGAAAAAAATACATTAGCAATAATGTTAAAAGTCCTGGTTTACTTTCATAACTTGATGATTCATAATAATAAATTTTTAAACTTATTCTTGCTTAGGAATTTTCTCTTGAATTGAAATAAAATAAGTTTACAGTTGTCCGACCAAACTCTACACATACCAAGCTTGTCCCCGACCACAGTCACTTCTGTTGCCTCTGATGGCTCCCCAACTCCTGCTGAATTAGAACAGCGGACGCGGAAACGGTAGGGTTTCCCCTCAGCCAAGTCAAACAGTGCAAAGCGGGGAGACTTCACGGGGAGTTCTGTGTTCACCCGCTGCCAGTTTTCTGTTTCTACGTCACACTGCAGGCAGACAGTGAAATCCATTGAAAACACGGCAGGAATAAATGGGAACTCTAGGCAGGCCATCTCCTAGTGTTATTTATCTGTCAACAAACTATATATATATCCTGCTATTCGCCTTAGACGGGGGCTGTGGGGGGTTTGGAGGATTTGAAGTCCACAGCATTAGGTAAATCAAGTATGGCTTTATATTTTGGACAAATATGCTACTTTAATATTTCCTTCATTTCCACTATTAACTAAATAACATTATTGACCTATTTACAAAAGTTCTTTATTTAAAAAATAGTTTGGGGTCAGATAGTTTCCTAATTCTTAGAATAGGTAATTAAATTTAATATGCTATGTTAGACACTTAATTTTCATTACCCTGTTGTAAACTGTATTACTTGACTGTTATTTAATGACTCATAACATTATTCAGGCCTGTGCTCAAATATCACCTCCTCAGAAAGGCCATCTTGACCCCTGTCTCCCTATCAGCAATCAAACGTTTCTCTGCTCCTTCTTCATCAATCTCCACCCCTTACCCTGGCTTATTTTTTCTTCAAAACACTTATCATATTTGAAATTAAATTATTTATTTGTCATCTCCTGCACTGGGAAGTAAATTTCAATAAAATAAATTCAGGATGCTATCTTGCTCACTGCTATACCCCAGAGCCCAGAATTGTATCTGGCACATAGTGGATAATCAGTAGGTTTTTTTTCTGAAATGAATACATTTTTTCTGAATTCTAAATAAATGAATAAAGTTAGTGAAAGATAAAGATATTCTTTTTTCCTTGCTCATGTTTTGGAATAAATAACAGAAAAAATAATTTAAAGAGATTCTATTCTTGGAATTAAAATGATCTAGAGTGACTTTGCAGCCCTCAAATGAAGAATATGGTGTACATTTTAGCTTTGGCAGAGAATGCGGTGAGAAAACTATCAATAGTCCTCAGTAATCCTTTTCTCTTCTTCTTCTAACTTTTAATTCTGCCCAGGATCAGTAGAAGCAATATTGCTACAGAACTTCTTAGCAGTCTTAACAGACTTTTCCAGAAATCCAAATCTTGTAATACACTAATCAGCCATCGAAGATGATACATTTGGGGGATTATAAAGTTACTGGCACATCATTCAGCATAATCTTCATTGACTTGAAATGAGAGGCAATATGACGTGGTAAAAAGAAGCCAGAGGCATTGATTCTGGTCCAAGCTTTAATGACAAGCTATGTGATCTTGAGAAAGTCAAACAAGGGTTCTTGGTCTCAGTTTTATCATCTGTAAAATGAGCAAATTTGACAAGGTAACCTCTAAAATCCTTGCAGTGCCTTTCATGGTAATGTCATTTGTGTGTGGGAAGGTAGAGAGGATAAACACCCCCTAAACAGTTGATCTGCTGACCATTTATCCAGAGGGATAAAATTCTCCTGGACTTTTAATCCTTTAGTTTATGGCTTTAATTCATTTTGACATATTCTCCTCTGGGGAACACATAAACAATTATCAATCACTTACACTTTCAAAGCAAAAATAGTAGCTGCATTTCACTGTGCTAAGGACCATTGTAATTCTTCAATCCTCTAAACCAGGGGTGTCAAACTCATTTTAACCGGGGGGCCACATCAGCCTCGTGGTTGCCTTCAAAGGGCTGAAATAATCTTAGGACTGTATAAATGTAACTGCTCCTTAACTGTTAAGGAGTTGAAATCACATTCGGCCCTTTGAAGGCAACTGAGAGGCTGATGTGGCCCCTGGTTAAAATGAGTTTGACACCCCTTCTCTAAACTATGCTCTGTAATAGGTGTTAAGGAAACTGTATTGTGTGATTATTCAAAGTTTTCTGGAGAAGAAGACAGGCTTTCAGGAGGTTTAAAAGCAGCAATGTGTAGTGGTTGGATCTATATCAGCCTGAACCAGACTGCTGGGTTCAAATCTTAGCTTTGCTTCTTGCTGTGTGACCTTGGGCAAATTATCTACCCCACGAATGCCTCGATTTCCTCATCTACAAAATAGGCATGATGAAAATAAAAGTACTTCCTTCTTAAGGTTACTATAAAAATTAAGTGGGCTGACATGTGTACAGTGCTTAGAACAATGCCTGGTCCTGCGTAACATTCCTGCTGGTGCAAACGGAGCTATCAAGTGGTGCTGTCCTTGTCTCCAACATGACCAGAGTTTGATAGGGGAATAGCAGGACGAGCTCGAGATATAAGACACCTGAGGAAAAGACCACAGTAGGACAGGGAGGCTGGGAGCACTGGAGATCGATTCATCCGATTCCCTTGCTAATAAACCCCTCAGTTTCAACCATGTCAGGGCTTATGGACATGGTGTTAGAGATTGTAAGCCTGTGGCCATGGCAGGCAAGTGCTTTATGTGCATGCAAACCCCAGGTAGAAAGTTCCCCGAAGAAGTGCAAGCATGGTGATAACCCAAGGGGCAGCAGCGCTGTGGGCATGAACACTCTGGAGATGGAAACTTGCCACAGAACAAGAGTATGTGAATACTTCCCTTTGAAAGGTCAATGTATTAGAAGTGGTACATCAGAAATAATTTGAGACTCAGCTCAGAATGGTTTGGATTGTTCTGTGAACATGGCTCAGGTCTCTGGACGTGTTCTGCTTCCCCAGCACCTTGACATCCTGGATGTTTTGTATGTGCCGCCTGTGTCTGTACAAGCCTCAGGCTACACAGTTCACTTAACGTTGGCGATAGGTTCTTGGAAACTCACTTTAAGTGAAAGGATGTAAAATAAAACCAATTTTATCATAAGCTAATTGATATAAACAAGAGTTACATTTCTACAGCATATTTCTGGCTACAAAACCCACCAAATATCTAAATAAAGACCCAAAACATATCTAATATTAAGCACTGAAATAAATGTACATGTAAGAATGATTAATCAAAACAACTAAGAATTATTTTCCAACCTGCTTATTCCAGTTTGGGGTTGTGGATGACCCAACCTTATCCTGGCAGGTTAAGACACAAGGCAGGAGCCCATGCTGGACAGGACACCGTCCCATCGCAGGGCTACTCACATGCACGCACACTCACTCAAGACTGGGACACTTCAGACACCCCAGTTCATCTCGCATGAATCTCTGGGATATGGAGGGAACTGGATTACTTGGGGAAAACCTGCTTAGAAATGGGGAAAATGTGCAGTCTCCACAGCGACAGTGGTCCCAGGCCAGGAATCAACTTTCCCCAGATTAATGTTATAATAATGAAATGATGTTGAGAGAAACTTATTCAAGGACCTGCTGTACTCAAAAATGTCCCTTTCTGTTCCATACTAATAGGTGTGCTGATAGAAGAGTACTTAAATTTTTAAGCACAGACTCATATGTGTTTAGATCTAGGGAAGTTACAGACTACTATGGAGAAATTAAGAGTTTACATGACCAGAGGAAATGTTTAACAGAAGCCAAAGCTGACTCATCTGAAGAAAACGTCTCAGTACTAGGCTGGTACTAGGTCATTATTACAGGAAAGGTGTTAATTACTGTCACAGTGCTTACTCAGAACTCCCTTCCTGTGAAGTGCTTCAAAAAGATTCAGTCAGGGTGTGTATTAAATAGAACCCGAAGTGAACATTTATTGTTCTCTTCTTCCCTTCCATTAAAAAAAAAGAAAAAAATTTTAATTGAGACTAATACTCAAGTTATATTTTATTTGAAGTTAATATCTATAAAATATATAAATTAATATAAAATGTTAATATTAATTTGATAAAATCAGACTGCCTTGGAAGATACACTTATTGCATGTTGAAGAGATGATCCATTTATTGTTGCCAACTTGCTAGGGATAAGAAGGAAGTGAGGCATCCTTCTGAAAGACATGAGCTAAGTGTTCCTATTAAAGAAAAGTAATTAATAAAGTGAAACCACAGACCATAGCATTTTAAGCCCAGTGTATTCTTCTCAGGCACCGCTGATATGAAATAATTAAAAGGCCATAAAGATAGCTGCATATTATTTTTATTTTTATATTTTACCTAATTTGCATATACCTCTATATCTATATCTATTCTCTTATCATAATTGTCAGGACAGGTGACCTAATTGGAATTCTAAAGTTGAATGATCAGAATAGCATTAAGATAAGAGGCAGAGGCTCTTAGGAAACTTAATTGAACTCCATAATATTTTTGCAAAAAAAAAAGAACTTCTCTATGATTGAATTTCATAATATTTTTGCAAAAAAGATAACTTTTCTACAATTTTGCTATGAAAGTAAATTGTAAAGTAAATAATACCTTATCAAGCTATTGCACAATTTTGTAACATTTTCTCTCAAAGACAAATACTGTATAATCTCACTTACATGGGAAATCTAACAATAAGCAAGCAAACAAACAAATAAACAAAAATACCCTACTACCACCTCCTCCCCCCACCAAAAAATACTGAACTTAGTGATACAGAGAATAGCTTTGTGGTTTCCAGAGGCGAGGTGGGGATGGGTGGAGGGTTGAACATAGCGGGTGAAGGGGGTCAAAAAAATGTAAATTCCCAGTTATAAAATAAATAAGTTAGGTAATGTACAGCATGGTGACCATGGTTAATAACACTATATTGTAAAACTACATAAAATATACTAAAAGGTACAAATACCTTTTTCGTTGATTGTTCTAAAAAAATGGTACAGAGCTGCCAGTAAAAATATAAATATTCTTAATATAAGATAAAATAAACTCTTTTTTGTTTCTCTTTTCAATTATATCCTAATCTAAACTTCTAACAAATTGATTTTAACCTTATTTTAAAATTAATTTATTCTATTTACCCATTTATTTTTATTAAGTGAATTTGACTTGTACATTGTGTAGGTTTAAGGTGCATGGCATGTTACTTGGATACACTTGTATATTGTAATGTAATTGCTAATGTAGAAGTATTTATCACGTTACATAACTATAGTACAACATTATTATCTATGTGATAGGGGAATTCAAGAGTTAAAGATTTTAGCCTTAGTTGATAGACTTAAGTGATTAACGCATGTGGAAAGCTATTATTCCAGGACCTAGAATGCATGACCACAGCGATTCCAGTAGGTACACAAGCAATTCAACCAGGGTCCCCCATGGGGTTGGAGCACAAAGCCAAGTAGATGTATCTCAGCCATTGTGTCCCAGGTGATGCAGATAAAGAATTGTGGATCAACAGATAAAGAAGGACTAGGAAAATTGCCACTGGACTGCAACTCTTATCCAATTAACTTTTTTCCAAACTCCTTACTTACCCTTTCTTCTCCTTATAAAAAGGTTGGGTTGAAATGAAAAGTTAAGATGGTTTTTGAGGGTACAGAAACCCTGCCCTCCTGCTTCTTTTCAGATTGCTGGCATCTGAACAAAGTGCCCATCAAGGGCCAATCCTTATCTCTACTTATTGGTTCTGGGAGTGACAGGCAGCACAGATGCTGACTTTTCTGGTTTCATGTGTTCATCATACTGTACATTAGATCTCTATGGCTTACTTACTACTCATTACAAGTTTTTATCTTTAAACACTATCACTCTTATGCCCCCTTCCCCTCACCTAGTAACCACCACATTACTCTCTGTTTTTAACAATTTACTTTTTTAGAGTCCACATATAAGTAATATCATACAGAACTTGTCTTTCTCTGTCTGACCTATATCCCTTACAATAATGTGCTGAAGGGCCATCCACGTTGTTGCATGTGAGAGAATATCCTCTTTTCCCATGGTTGTATATTGTTCCATTGTGTATATGTACCGCTTCTGTTGTACCCATTCATCCACTGATGGGCATTTGGGTCAAGCCCATACCTTGGCTGTTGTAAATAATGCTATGATAAACATGGGAGTGTATATATCTCATCAAAATCCTGTTTTGTTTTGTTTTTTGTTTTTTTCATCTCCCTCCTCCTCCCACCCTCATGCCATGTATTTTTTGAAAACATTGAGTCACCTTCAGAAGTCAGTGCCCTTATCTCTAGGATTTACATTTTAAAACAGCCAGTATCTGATTCCTTGGTCTGGGGCCTTCTTTAAATTCTGTTTTCATTTCCTTCTTGTATATACCCAGGAGTAGAATTGCTAGATATATGGTGGATACATTTTTAATTTTTTGAGGAACGTTCATATTGTTTTCCGTAGCGGTTGGACCAATTTACATTCCCACCAACAATGTTTAAGAGTTAGACCTTAATTTAGGTAAATTCTCTTTAAACACTCTTAGTAGCAATTATCCTGTTAGCCAAGGGCTTCTTCCCCTCCTAGGCCCCGTGCCTTGCCTGGCAGGTTCTCCTGTGTGTCTGTACTCGCAGCTGGGGCAGTTCCCCAAGTAACATCCTGCACAGTTACTGGCTCTTCTCCATTTCTTGGGCATAAATACTTATTAAAACTCCCCTCAAATACTGGTATATGATAGATTCACATACAATTCTCATGATTCCATTCATTTTAGGCCTTCATTGTATGCTGCCCTCTCTAACATAACATAATTACAATATACTTATAAGGTACTTGAGAGAAAGAATTAGCCTATATCTTATGTTGTTTTTTGACCTCTGACCCCATCCTTTGACCTGCACTTAGAGTAGTGCTAGCCAAGCATGTGGCAGCGTGTGAGCACTTTCTGTCCTCAGCTCTCCAGCCGTTGGAAAGTAGTTTAACTTCTACTTCTCTCAGCCATCTACCCTCACTGATGTTCATGCCCTACTGCAGCAGGATAAGAGGTGCAGAGAACAAAAGCCATTACTAGAGCAAGGGAGGCAGAGAGGTCTCCAGAAAACAGTGTCACACAGGAAATCTACAATTTCAGGAACATCTCTCTTCATAAAGGGACCATGCTTTGGGGTCTGTGGAGCCTTAGAAATCTACAGATGAGCCGCGGGGGTCCATAAATCCCCTGGACTTTCTGGCAAAGTTCTGTGTGATACACATTTTTCTTTGGAGGTTGTTCACAGTTTATATGGTTTTAAAGAGTTCAGGACACAGTAAAATTTAATCTCTGCTCTTTAAAAGAAATCTTCAGAAAGTGGAATGAAGGAATAATGCTGATCCCAGAGTCTTACCTTTTCCACAAAGTACAGAATGCCCTCATGGCCACGCTGCCCAGGGGGCTTCCAGCTTAGCACCACATAACTCTGGGTGGCTTCAGTGACAGAGAGGTCTGTGGGAGGTCCAGGAACAACACCCTCTGAAAAACAACACGGAAAAGTGAGGGGCACACACTCTGGGAAACCCAGGATACTCAGAGTCACAAATGGTTCCCTATTCCTGGAGGAAGACTTAATTGCTGCTCCATAGAATAAAGAAGTACCTTGTCTCTAAAATTCTTCCTGAAAGTCATTCATTCATTTTACTTTCTTTGTTTGACAATTTTAATTTCTTAAGTAGTCCTGAAAACCAGTTGCAATGACACAACTTATTTTTTATATCTTTTCAAAAAGGATTGGAATCATTGTTTTTGAATGCAATTTATTTATTGATTAAAATTTTTTACAGTTTTAAGAATTACAGTTGACACACAGTATTATATTAGTTTCAGGTGTACATCATAGCGCTCAGACACTCATATAACTTAAGAGGTGCTTCCCTGATAAGTCTAGTACCCACCTGACTCTATACATAATTATTATAATATAGGGTGGGGCAAACATAGGTTTTACAGCTGTGAGTACACGAAAGACAGAGTTTATCCTTGTACTAATATTTATTGACTATTGTATTTTTTATATAAACAACTGTAAAACTACTTTGCCCCACCCTATATTATTGACAATATTCCCTGTGTTGTACTGCACATGCCCATGACATTTTGTAACTGCTAATTTGTACTTGTGAGTACCTTCACCTTTTCACCCAGTGTCCCAACCCTCCTCCCATCTGGCACCCATCAGTTTGTTCTCTGTATCTATGAGTTTGTTTGTTTTGTTTTTCATTTCTTTTACTCTTTAGATTCCACATACAAGTAAAATACATAATATTTGTCTTTCTCTTAGCATAATACCCTCTAGGTCCATCCATGTTGTTACAAATGGTAAGATTACCAGATTGTATAAAAAGTAAGATTCAACTCTATGATGCCTACAAGAAATGCGATTTACATATGAACACACACATAGGTTAAAAGTAAAAGACTGAAATTCGTATGTCATGCTAAAACCAGTCAAAAGAAGTCTGGAAAGGTCATATTAATACCAAAGTAGATTTCCGGCATGGGGGGCATTACTATGGATAAAGGGAGTGGCTTTATAACAATAAAGTGGTCAGTTCATAAGAGAATATAACAGTAACAATGTTTATGCATCTAATAACGGAACATCAAAATACATGAAGGAAAACCATACAGAACTACAAGAAAAATGATAAATAAATCATTTAGTTGGAGATTTCATCACTATCAATAATTGATAGAACAAATAGAGAGAAAATCATTAAGGATATATAAGATTCAATTGAAATCCCAGCATGTTTTTGTAGAAATTTATAAGCTGGTTTTACATTTTACATGAAAATGTAAAGAGTTAGAATAGCCAAAACAACTTTGGGTGAGGGGAAGATTAGAGGATTTGTATTATCTGATTTCAAAACTATGAAGCTTAAAAAAATAAATACAACACTTATAAAATCTACATAAAAGAGAAAATAAAATTTACCAATAGAGACTGTAGAAATAGATCTACAAATATGCAATCAGTTTCTACATTAGTAGGGAAATGCCAATTAAAACCACTACGCTCCCACTACAAAATACCACTATGGTATAAAGCAGCTCCACACCACTAGAATGACTAAAAGTAAAAAGACTGATCTTGCCAAGAACTGGTGACAATGTGGAGCAACCACGGAATTCCCATAGAAAGACTACTGATGAGAATATAAAGTGGCACAACCATTTTGGAAAATAGTTGACTCTTAAAATTAAACATAAACCTACTGTATGACATAGCCATTCAACTCATAGGTATTTATCCAAGAGAAATGAAAACAGATGACCACATAAATACTTCATAAGTATTTTTATAGAAGCTTTCAATGATGAGTGGATAAATCAAAATGAAATGATACATGCATCAACATGGATACATCTCAAAATAATTATGCTGCATGAAGGAAACCAGACAAAAAATTAATATGATCCCACTTATCTAAAATTGTGGACAATGCAGACCATAGTGACAGAAAGCAGGTCAGCGGTGGCCTGGAGATTGCAAAGGGATCTGGGGAAACTAAGGGCAGTGGATATTTTCACTATTTTGATCATGGTGATGGTTTCATAGGTGAACACACCTGTAAAATTTATCAAGTTGTATGTTTTACAGACATGCAGTTTACTGTAGGTCAAATATACCTCCCTGAAGCTTTTTAGGAAAAGTGATTCTCTGACGATATAAGTTATTTTATGATCTTCAGCTACTTCAGAATGTCCTTCCCAAAACATCCTAATATGCACTGCACCATCGATAACAAAAGCTAACCTGCATAACAAAACATTGGCAATAGTATCTGAGGAAACCACAGCTTTTACCTCCAGGTTCCTCTTCGGTGACAATGATCTGTCCAGTCCAGGGTGCTGAAGGGCGACCTGAATAGAGATAAATATAAAAATCACAAACACTCACAAAGGCAGTTTCAACCACACTGATAAAGTGGCCAGATTGGTCACAAATGGATTTGTTACTTAGCTGACTTATGTAATTTGCTAAAGAATCTTACTGAGCATGTATACGGGGTTGTGTCTTTGAAGAATTCACAATCTCTGGAGCCTAGAAGCTGCCTGAACTGAGCCGACATTTCTAGAATCATACTTACACAAGTGGGGTAAACAACCTGTGCTCATTCACTGTTCCATGTGGCGCTCCTGAAACATGTAGGCTCTCTTGTCCCTTCTTAAGGGATGACATGTATTTGGGACAAAACTTTCTGGAAAAATTATAAGCCCAGCAGTTATTTATGAAGATGAAAGAGGAAAGGGGTGCTGATCCTGCAGTAAACCTCAAAGAAGGCAATTTCTTCCCATTACATTCAAAAGTGTTATCTACAAAGAAAACCAGTTTAAATCCTGAGTAGGGAAAATGGATGAGATGGGCAGTATAAACTTAAAAAGGAAATTCATTCCTGTGATCCTACAGACATCAGAAATAGAGAATGATTCAATTCCTGCTTTGGTCAGGGGACTTTTCACCACACTTTGTGGGGAAAAAAAAAAAAAAACAGAAAGGTAATAAACAAGATAACTTATTTTCAATTCAAACAAATCTCATTTTCACTGGAATTTATAGAAAAAGAATAAATGAATGTATGAGATGGAATTAGAAAAGAGAGATGGAAGTCAGATATTTGGTGCAAAGTCATTGGAGAGCTATCAAGTAGCATGATTAGAAAAAGCCTCCAGAGAAAAAGTGGCTTATTTATTTAGATTTTTATGATGCCACTACATACACTTATGATAAAAAAAATAACACTGCAAATATGGCATAGACCAGCAGTCCTCATCTAGGCTGAGTTTGCCTGCTCCCAGGGACATTTGGTAACATCTGGAGACAATTTTGATCGTCACAAGGTGGGGAAGCTGTGCTATTGGCCTTTAGGGAGTGGAGGTCAGGGATGCTGCTAATATCCTATGATGCATGGGATAGTCCCTCTAAATATAGAATTATCTGACCTAAAATGTCAACAGGGTTGACATGGTTAAGAAATCTGGTATAGAGTAAAATGTTAATTTCCAACAATTCTTTTAATGTGATTTTATGGTCCTTTTTATTGAGGGTGCCATATGGTTTCTCATGAAACAAATGCAGAGCATAATTCATGTACCATAGTTTTGACATTGATACTTGGAGGCTAAATATATGAAAAGATTATTTTTGACTACTTATATGAAAACTCAAGTATAGATCAGATATAATGTTATAAATGTGTTTTTTTCTTTGGTATAAAGAAACTCACTGTACTGTGATATTAATACTCTAAGTTCAAGCTTAAGAAATTTACCTTACAGTTTAAAAAACTGAACCAGAAAGAAAAATATATTTGGAATGTGCTAACAAAATGGATAAAAATGTTCCCCAGGTTCTTGGTTTTCATTTTCATTTCAAACGCAATGCCTGGACTCAGTTTTAAAAAGCAAAGCTGTCTGAATCAAATAGAAATAAAAAAAATGAAATGAAATAAAAGAAAATAAAGCCCTTAGTAAATAGATGAGTCAAAAAACAAATGCTTTTTCTGTTCTCATTCCGGCCCCCTCCCCTAGGATTTTCTGATCAATAGATTATTTCTTATTCTCTTCTCCCTCTAGAGGAAGGGGGAGGAATAGCTTTGCAATGAGATGTAGTACAGTTATATAAAAAAAGGTTCAGGAAGATCCTGGAAAATGAAAATGCTTACTTTTAAGTCTAGCTTTCTCATCTGGGTCCAGAGCAGCCACAGGCTCAGAAACACGAGATGGTAGACCTACTCCAGTTTTATTTACAGCTCGGACTCGGAATATATAAGAACGACCTTCTATCAATCCAGTGACTGGGAAACGAGCAAACTTCACAGGTGTGTCATTGCATTGAGACCAGCTATCTGTGCCCACCTCACATCTAAGGGAAAGAGAGTGGTCAGTAAGAATATTAAAAGAAGTATGGCTAAATTAATAGTTCCAAAGCTGTAAACCTACCCAACTGCTTCAGATTTTTCTAGATATTTTTCAAATATCTAGCTCAAGCACGGTTCAATAGTTATTTAACTGCAGGTACTCAGTTCCACTCAGCTGTATGTATGCATCTTCTCTAGCAAGAAAAGAAGCCCAGCTTCTTCTTAAACACATATATGTCCTTTGACCTTACTGAAAGCACACAGTTAAGGGGCCTCATGAGCTAAGCACAGGAGCTTTGTGGGGGAAAACAGAAGCAGGTGGGCATGTAAAATCTTCATATTGAGCAGGGTAAAGGGGAAGATTACTCAAGCATCCACTTGGCTGAGTCTTCAGTTCCATCCACCATTAGTGGCTCCTTTCAGCATTGTCTTTTAAAAATGGAGCTGTTGTTGAGAAAGCTAACACCTTAAAAGATACTTATCTGCACTGTGGTTTGGAGAGAGTTCACTTGACATGCTTTGTGGTGGGAGGGTGAGGAGGGTACTGTAATGCATTTGTTTCTTAACAGGTGAGGTTGAGGAGATGCAGTGAAATTCCCAGGCCTGGCAGGGGAAGTCTAAGCACTTCAAATCTCTAATTTCTAATTGGGTTTTCTAATTGGATGCTTTTCCAGCCATTGATGGCTGGGGATGGAGTGGCCCCATCCCAGGAGACAGAGATGAGGGTTCATATCATGTTAGGAGCCTAATCAACAGGGCTTTAGAGGCTCAACATGTGATTGAAGCATACAGTATAGGGATTAAGTGACTTATTATTTTTTATGAGTAAAATACCACACTTTTAGTTTATATTACTTCCCCAACACAGCTCTATGTCCTAAATGTATAGTTTCCAAATGATTCTCATGAAGGAGGGGGTTGCCAATGACAGTGCAAAGGTGGTGGGAGTGTGTAAAGAAATCTTCGTTTCTTTACCATCACCCTTCCATTCTTTGAGACAAATATTTTCTTCAACTTTATGTAAAGTGTTATCAAATATGGCTTCAATCCTTGCTTTCCATCCACTCTCCACTAACTCTTCCTTTGTAGAAATTATGGAGCTGCTTATAAATGAGGTGTGGGAGGCTAGGACAATTCTTCAAACTGCCCTGTCTCCTCCCTCTGTGCAGATACTGTTGTGGTGGCCCAGGCATCCTACAGCATGCTTCCTGACCCTCATGTGGGCAGAAAGAAAGGTGGAGAGCAACTGCTCTGGAGCCATCTGCAGTGTGGTGGAGAGAAAGAACACCAATTTTCAGCAAGACTGTTCTTTGAATTCTAGTTCTGCTAGAATTACTCTATATGATTCTGTGTTTCTTGGTTTGCCTGTGGCCTTGAGTCAGCCACTCATTTCCTACTTGTAATAACAGTACCTACCTTTCCAAGGATGGTTATGGGTTAATGGTCAATATATGAGAAGTGTTTAGAACAGTGCCAATCACATGGCAAATGATTAATAAATATTAGTCATAATGTGGTTATTTTCATTTTGACTAAGTCAAGAGAAAAACAAAATGTACTCATTGTTCCTTGTCTTTCACTGATCAAAGGTTGCAAATTCCTTAGAAATTTGTGAGAGACAATAAGGCAGAAATTGTAAGGATGAAAAAGAACTTATCTAAAACTTTATGTTCATCATTACTAAAAGATAAAATAATGTAGAAGCATTTAGTATACAATTAAATAGTATATAATTCATTATAAATATTTCTCCAGGTGGTATTGAACCCAATAGACATAGATTTATAAATATTAAATTTAATATACCTTGGTACAACACCATTGTACCATACCAGCCAAATTATCTATTCCTAGTAGTTTCTACAATCAGATTTTATTACTCAAAAAATAGAAAGAATTGGAGCAACTATTTGAACAGAAACTAAGTCAGACAATAATGTATTTAGGTTGATAATGTAAAATATTTGTTTACACTGTCTAAAATCAGTGGATAATTAGTGTGTAAGACTCAATTACCATAAATTGTAGAGTCTCTAAGTTTTGGAGAATGTAAATAGTAAGAGCCTGTAACTAGATAGAACATTATTTAATCCTATTGATATTGATATTTGTTGTTTCTTTTTCTAACTTGAAATCACTTCCTGAAATGTAAATAAGATTTTGTTAGTATTTGTAAAGTATTGCTATTATTCTTTTTAATCATCACCCAGGGCCATGTTTATTGAAGTGAGAGAGGAGTGTTGATAGGTTTCCTCCTGTACTCGCCCAAAAGGGGGATACAACCCGCAGCCTAAGTATGTGCCCTGAGTGGGGATTGAATCCACAACCTTTTGGTGTATGAGATGATGCTCCAACCAAAAGAGCAACCTGGCCAGGACTAAAGAGTTATTCTTTATGTAATATTCTTAAATTGCTGACATACTAGGAATATGGACATTCAATAGATTGAATACCAGTTATTTCCAAAGTGGTCTCTATTAGGTCTAGAATTTCATAGTTTTCTTGCCAAATTAGTGATTTGCGCTTTTGGAATTTAGGTATATCTATATCTGTATTTGTCTATAGCCACCTATACATACACACATATATGTATATATACACTTATGTATATGGCAGAGAGAGAGAGACAGACAGAAAGAGACAGAGGAGGGAGAGAAGACCAGAAAAGAAAATGTTTCACCTAGAAATGGTAGAGAAATCAAGCATGCATCTCTATGGCCACATCACTCTAACTGAAGCTAGACTAAGTACTAACTTATCAATAAAATATCCCAGAATAGGACTCCCTCCATCCACAGCTGGCTGTTTCCAAGAGACGATGATATAATCTTTGTTGGCATCCAAGCCCACCACATCCAAGGGAGAGGCAGGGGCTCCTTCAATCTCTGCATCAGCATCTGTGGAGATATGGAAGGATCCCATTAGCCCGATCAGATATGCTCTGTGAGCCCCCAGGCTGGGCTCTTAGTGCACACATTTCTTAGCACGACCACCACAGTGGCTACATCTCTGGCCTTAGCAGACCAAGCTTCAGTCTTGTAATTTGCTTACCCACATAACAATGTGTGCTTTTCACCATCAGTACAAAGAACATTATGTTAGAACGGGCTCTAAAAAGAACCCATGACCTTTGCTTCATGGCCCTTGCTTGCCCAAATGTTCTAAAAGAAAATAAATATGTAGCTGTTGAGGAATGTTATCAGAAAAGTCTAAAGTAAGTTGTGCCAGTAAAGTTCTTAAGATATTTATTGTGCAATGTTACTCAGAAAGTGTGAATGGCTCCAAAGGGAAACAAATAGCCCCTTCTGTCACCTTCTGGATGCATCCGCAAAGAATAAGAACATGAAGTTTTGCCCATCCCTATGCAGGGTGCTACCATTTTGGAAGAGAGTTAGAAAACATTCATTTTAATCAAATGTTTGTTACCAAACAGAAGATACTTGTGAAAGGGACTCTGATGCAATACCCACATCTGAGCTTAGCTTATCTCAGTTTAGTAAAAATCTAGGATTATACAAGAAACAGAGGACAGTGAGTATTTATGAAATGGGATCCTGTGACAGTGGGATCCCCTCAGCAGTGTGTCTTGGGCACAGCTAAATTGGTGAATCAGGGTTGTTTTTAGGAGAGTAAAGAGAATGAAAATAATCAGTAGCCTTTTAAGTGAGAATGATTAAGAAAGGAGGCAGAGACCCTGAGGGAGGGAATTCACATTTGCCAATTTCTTGTGACATCTGGTCAACCCTTTCATAACAAATTAGTAGGAAAGGAGGCTGAGACATGTAGGAGCCACTTACCCAAGGGAAACCACTCTTGTTGACTGAATAAACACTTCCTTTTTCTAACAGCTACACTTGTATAAGTCTTATGAGTTACTAAAGCATGTGATAACATGGCAGAAATATTTGTCCGCTTCTGAATTTAATAGGTTCACATTACCTGTGAATAGCTCTAGTCACTTTGGTTTTGAACACTGTTTCTTGCCCCATGAAACCTGCAGGAAAATGCCTCTAGGCAAATGCCTCCTGCATAATTGCTATAACAGAACATAACTAATTGGTGCCTAAAACTTCATGTAGAATGCCTGAGTGCCACACAACAGGGAGTGAACATTTTGATGGGGAGAAACATTTTTGGGGAATACATTTTGATGTATTTTCTTCCAGGCTCTGAGAGCACTGGATGAGGGAGAGGGCCTGCTGGTGGTGAAAGCAGAGAAAAAATAAAGGTAACTGTGCTGAGGTTAACAGGGGTCAGGTACTGCTGGAAAGCCGCTCAGCTGCTAGGGGGACAGCTGGCAACCTTGAGCCATGTCCTCTTCCTAAATGCCCATAATATTAACAACCAGCAACCCCTGAGTTGATAGAGTGGAACTCAGTTCACTGAATGTCCATTGTATTTAACAGCCGGGCAGCTGTAGGCATTTAGGGAGCCACTTTTCAACATTTTTATGAAATCACTTATGCCATTTGTAGGGTGGGCTTGACAGTCTTTCAAAAACAGCTTCTGTTTAGCAGCTGCTGGAAGCCAAATCCAAGTGCTGTGTTATGTTACTTCACACTTGTGCTCTTGGCTCCCAGCAGCTGCTGTGGATGGTCTGGCCCGCAGCACCCAGTCAGTCAACATCAATCCTTTCCTTAGCCTCTGCCCTTCTTTCTCCCAACACTCCAAATAGCCAAACTTTTTGTAGGTTTGATTAATTAGGTCAAAGATTATCCTGCTACTCTTTATATCTGACCGATGACACTGGTTATTAATAACTTTTTTTAAAATTTAAGTAATTCTAATGTTTATTTGTATTATAAAAGTACTGCACGCTGGTAAAATATATGAGAACAAAAAAACCTTAAAATATCTTAAATTTCATAATGCAGAGGCTACTACTACTAAGATATTGGCCATTTTTTTAGATTTTTTTCTATATTTATAACTCAAAAGTGACTATTTTTGAACTATGAATGGAATAGGACTATACCATTTCATGTAAAATAATTTTTCCTTTTTCACTTTTAAATATATTTTATTGATTATGCTATCATAGTTGTCCCATTTTTTCTCCCCTTTATTCCCCTCTGCCCTTCACACCTTCTCCACCCACATTCCTTCCTCCTTAGTTCACATCCATTGGTTGTACATATAAATTCTTTGGCTTCTACATTTCCTATACTATTCTTAACCTCCCCCTGTCTATTTTTCTACCTAACATTTATGCTACTTATTCCCTGTACTTTCTCCCCCATTCCCTAGCCCCCTTCCCTGCTGATAACCCTCCACGTGATCTCCATTTCTGTGATTCTGTTCTTGTTCTACTTGTTTGCTTAGTTTGTTTTTGTTTTTGGTTTTTAGGTTCAGTTGTTGATAGTTGTGAGTTTGTTGTCATTTTACTATTCATATTTTAGATCATCTTCCTTTTCTTAGATAAGTCCCTTTTACATTTCATATAATAAAGGCTTGGGGGTGATGAAGTCCTTTAACTTGACCTTATCTGGGAAGCACTTTCTCTGCCCTTCCATTCTAAAAGATAGCATTGCTGGATAGAATAATCTTGGATGTAGGTCCTTGCCTTTCATGACTTTGAACACTTCTTTCCAGCCCCTTCTTGCCTGTAAGGTTTCTTTTGAGAAATCAACTGATAGTCTGATGGGAACTCCTTTGTAGGTAACTATCTCCTTTTCTCTTGTTGTTTTTAAGATTCTCTCCTTCTCTTTAATCTTGGGTAATGTGATTATGATGTGTCTTGGTGTGTGCTTCCTTGGGTCCAACTTCCTTGGGACTCTCTGAGCTTCCTGGAAGTCTATTTCCTTTGCCAGATTGGGGAATTTCTCCTTCATTATGTTTTCAAATAAGTTTTCCATTTCTTGCTTTTCCTCTTCTCCTTCTGGCATCCCTATGATTTGGATGTTGGAACATTTAAAGTTTTCCTGGAAGTTCCTAAGCCTCTCCTCATTTTTTTGAATTCTTGCTTCTTCATTCTGTTCTGGTTAAATGTTTATTTCTTCCTTCTTCTCCAAACAGTTGATTTGAGTCATGGTTTCCTTCCTGTCACTGTTGGTTCCCTGTATATTTTCTTTTATTTCACATTTCATCGCCTTCACTTTTTCCTCTATTTTGTGACCATACTCAGTCAATTCTGTGAGCATCCTGATTACCAGTGTTTTGAACTGTGTATCTGATAGGTTGGGTATCTCCTCATTGCTTAGTTATATTTTTTTCTGGAGTTTTGATCTGTTCATTCCTTTAGGCTGTTTTTTTTTTTTTTCCTCAGTGCACCCGTTACATAGTGAGGGGTGGAGCCTTAGGTATTCGCCAGGGCTAGGCAACCCAAGTTGCTATGTTGCGGTGCTATCTGTGGGGGAGGGGTCCAAGAAGGAACCATGCCTCTTGTTTAGCTCTCAGCTGGCTTTCAGTTACTTCCCTGGCTACCCACAAGCAAATTGGGCCCTTCTGGTACTGATTCCAAGGTGGGTGGGTTTGTGTACATTCTAGGACCCTGTGGGTCTCTCCAAAGAACTCTCCTGAGAAGCTGAGAGTTTCTCCCACAGCCTGAACCCCCACAGGTTTTTTCAGTCAGAGGTTTTGAGGCTTTATTTCCCCACACTAGAACTCTGGGTTGTGCTGTCTGTCTCACTCGCAAGTTGTTCCTCCCAGCTCATCCCCATGCAAATATGGGGCAGACCACTCCACAAGCTGCCACCTTGCTGGAAGTCCTCTCTGCCCAGGCTACTGGTCTTTGCACCTCCTACTGGTTTGGATGAATGTTTCTTCTTTAACTCCTTGGTGGTCAGACTTCCATACAGTTCTATTTTCTGGCAGTTCTGGTTAGTGCTTGTTTCTAAATTTGTTGTTGTCTTTCTTTTGGTTGTGTGAGGAGGCACAGTATATCTACCTATGCCTCCATCTTGGCCAGAAGTCTAAAGTGATATTTCTTGATATAGTTCTATATCAATAAATGTAATTATGGATCATTAGTTTTCATTGCCATATGGTATTCCTTTGGTTATATGGAGCCATTGATTATGCTTTATTTTACAACTGCCATTGGTGAATATCTAGATTTCTCCCAGTTGTTTCCCAATAGAATTTTTTTCAGCTTTGTCCACTCAAGTCCCTAAAAGTAGAATTATTACAAATGTGCCTGCAATATGTGGTGGCGAAACACCCTGAGACAAGTTGAGCAATAGGAATGCTGGTCCTTCCATTCCTTTATCTCAGAGAATTTTTAAAAATCTTTTAAATGTCTTCAATACAATCTATTAATACATTATATTATTTTAATTTTAATTACTTTTATTACTAGTGAAAACTTTTTCATATATTTATTTACCATTTGTAATTCTTTTTTCATGACATTTCTATCCCAACCTTTATCATGTTATTATCTCTTCCCCTCACCCTCTCTCTCTGGAAGATGGTGAGGAAAGAATACAGGGTGGGGCAAAGTAGGTTTACAGTTGTTCAGGTGGAAAATAATACAATAATTAACAAATAAATAAGAATAAACTCTGTTTCGTGAACTCACAACTGCACACCTACTTTTGCCCACCCCTCATGTAAAAGTCCAGAAGACTTATGTAATAAAATGATAACACCGTATATCTCTGGATGGTAAACTTATGGATGGCTTTTCTTTTTTGCTTATTTATATTATTTTTTTCCAAAAAAACACATTATATATGTGCTTTATAAAATCCTGGACAAATGAGTACAGCTTTGGAATGTGTACAGACATATGGTGCTGTATATACTGATCAGTCTGGTTCAGAGGTTATTTTTTAAGTAGCCAAAATACCAGAGCTCTAAAAAATGAATTGAAATGACCTCACACGGCTCAATACAAAGTTTTAAAAAACATGTAAAGTGTCATTTAAAACACATTGGCAGCTTCTTAAAGGGTTAAACACAAATTTAACTCATGACCAGCAATTCCACTTATAAGCATCTACCTACCCAAGAGAAATGAAAACCTAGACCCATGAATATGAATGTACATTTTCATAGCAGCCTTATTTATAATAGCTGAAGAGTGGAAATCATCCATTCAGGGGTGTCAAACTCATTTTCATCAGGGGTTACATCAGCCTCACAGTTGCCTGCAAAGGGCCAAAATAATTTTAGGAATGTATAAATATAACTACTCCTTAACTGTTAAGGAATTGAAATTACATTCGGCCCTTTGAAGGCAACCACGAGGCTGATGTGGCCCATGGGGAAAATGAGTTTGACACCCCTGCATTGACTGGTGAATGGATAGACACAGTGAGATATATCCATTTTGTACAATATTGGTCAGCAATAAAAAGGAACAAACCACTAACATGATGAACCTCCAAATATATGCTCAAGGAAAGAAGACAGACGTAAAAGGTCATATGCTATATCCAGAAATGCCCAGAAAAGATCAGTCTATAGAGAAAGAAAGCAGATTAGTAGCTGCCTAGAGGCCAAGCTGGGGATGAGTGGTGCATGGGCAAGAGAAATCTCTTCAGTGATAAATACATTCTAAAGCTGAATTGTGCATGACGGTTATACAACTCCATAAATATTCTAGAAAGCATTGCCCACTTAACATGGTTAAATCTTATAGTATGTAAGTTATACCTCAATAAAGATTTTTTTAAAGAATCTAAAATACATAATTTAAAAGAAACTTAATATGGGAAATCTTTTTCTAAAAGGTGTTAAATTCCCAATGCAACTGCTGAAATTGTCTCTTCAATTTTGCCTTTCCCATTTACCTTTTCAATTCTCTCATATCAACATCTGGTAAATTTTATAATCTTCCATTTCCTTGTTTTATGGATTTGAAAACTGGCTGAAGTATAAATTTAAATTTTAAGACCTTCCCCCTGGCTACAGTTACTTATCTGAAGTCTGGCCTAAACCTGACAGAGAGCCACAATTCTGAGTGCCGGCATTGAAAAATGTTGCTGAGGAAACACTGGACTATGTCAGAGTACCCAGAAAGTCTGCAAAGAAGTCACCAAGGCATAACTAAGGATTTTGGAATCACCAAGGATACTCTCTGGTTCAGGTAAGATAATTGAGAATAGAGACAAAGACTTTGCTTATTCAGTTCTCACTTAGTCAGGTTCATCCAGATGGTTTTGCTAAAGAATCTTGCTGATAACTTCCCATGTGTCTGTTTTCACTGCAATTACTCAGAAGGCTAGCTTCTTTCTTCCTTCTGGTGGTTTCTAATTTTTCCCATAATGCTTTCATGTAGGAGAAAATCTAACACATTTTTTATTTGGTATAGATATTCATGTATCTTTGTCAGTTGCTGGTCAGTGGCAGAAGTCAATGATCATTTATTCTTATTCAGTACTGGTGTTGCATAGACTGATTGCTAAGTGTTCTCAATATCCATTCTTCCTCCTTCCTTTTACTACTTGAACTGCTGAGCTTTAGCAGGGAACATGGCTGCCCAACCAGAGACTAGACACCCTTGGTTCCCTCACTGTGAGATGTGTGCATGTGGTTAAGTGTTCACATGCAGAAGTGATATGTGCATGTCTGCATCTACCCTTCCATTTCCTTTCTCTCCGTTCTCCATAGTCCGTATGGGAATATAGACAGCACCACAGTGGGCAATGTAACAGTGTAGATGGGATCTGAGACTCTGAGTAACCACATTGAATATAACCATCTGGACCACTCCTCTGGATTAGCAAGTCTAAAAATTAGCAAGTCTACCTGTACTGATTATATTTTTATTTTCTGTCTATTAAGATTTTTGGACTTCTAACAAACCTTTCCTGCTGGAGAGAGCTTGCTCCCTCCTCTTTCCCCCCTCAACTAATCAAATATTGGAGATAGCAAAGGGCTCAGCCTGGCATGTCTTTGATATACAAACTAACAACCAGAGCCCTATCTCCTAGATTGACCCATGCACTCCAGGCAGAAATATTCTTCTGGCTTAATCATCCCAGGGCCAGGTACCAGACAACTAGGCACCACTACAGTTTAAAGTCTCCAAAATTATTCATACTAGGCAATCCTAAACTGCCTTGCACTGCCTTGCCTTTCCCACAGAAACTGCTGTAAAGGCCATGGGCTATGCTCTTCCCTAACTCTTGCTCCTTTTGCCCTGAACCAACCAATGCTGGTACTTCCTCATGTGGCCCTGCATGGTAGGCTGCCCCTCATCTCTCAAGGATTTGTGAGTATAACACGCCTTTTCCTGGGCCTCTCCTCTGACTCCTGTTGTGTCCACACCTGGCTGACCATCACATAAAAGAACACAGAACACTGCCCTTGTAGCCTGGAGGTGTTAATGGTCTCCCCAGTGTGCTAGGACAATATGTAGAAATAACATTTGCCCTTGTACATATTTGATCCATTCAAGACACTGATGAAAAAAGACTCCTGAAAATCAATGATTATAATAGTGTGTCTTATGAATTAAATTTTAGCACTTTGTTTCCTAGTTCATGGAAGCTAAAGCTATAAAAAAGGTATGAAATTAAATAACAAATTTGTTCCTCAAAATAGATATTAGTAAGTTCCCAAATAACCCATCATTTTTTTTTGTTGCAGCTTCCATAAACTAAGATGGCTTTTCATAAAGGATTTAACATCTCTACTCAAACTGCATTGCTGGCTCACTGAAGACGAGGAAAGTGCTATCATTAGTGACAGTAATACAATTTGGAAACTAGTTATTTTTGGGTTGTTGCCTTTAGTGTTAATTTTTTTGCATCAGTTCTGGAAGTTAATATACCTATGCCATGTAATCTGCAAGAATTTTCAAGTGGCTCTTTTATCATTACAAAAAAACATGTTTGGATAGATTGATTTGGCCTCATTGTTTTAAATATTCTTGGGTGTTCTGCTTTCTGTTAAGTCTTACCTCGAACAAAGACATAAGCACTGTACTGTTCATAATATTCTCCCATCCGTACACGGACTGTGTAGAGGCCTTCATCTTCTTTATTGAGATGAGAAAATGTCAGTGTTGCCCGATCTCCGCTCCAATGTGTTTCCACCCATTTTGATGAAGAAACAGGTGCACCTGGGGTAGGGGGTGGGGGAGGAGAAGTAGCAAATTAACTGATCTTTTTCTTTATTACTCCCTTCCTCTCTTCCCTCTATTCCTCTCTCTCCCTCACTCCCTCCCCCCCAATCCCCTACCTCTTTTTCTCTCTCTATTCCTCTTCTTCTGTATTGAAAGCTATTTGACTACTAGAGGAAGTCTCTGGAGCTTTGAGCCATCCTGCCATGTTTATATTGGTAAAACTACTAGACCAGAAAGGAGGGGACCAGTGCCAGACACACAATCTGCAGTGCAAAATGAAATGGCAAGTTCCCTTGTTCAAAAAGCAGAGGAAAAAGCACATTGAAAAGCATATAAAGTATTAGGCTTTTCCCTCTAAATATAGTTTATTACTTATAACGTGTAATATGGATGATGCAAATTGCAGAAACTAATATTTTTGTGCCATTATTTTACAAAAATAATACTTTATTAATGTGATATTTTGATTAATAATAAATATTTCTGGCTTGCTTTTCTGCAAATTCAGTAATTAAGTAATCAATTCATACCTTTAGCAACTTCATTTTATTTGCTTACTTATTTACTTACTTATTTTAAAAATTTTATTTATTTTTAGAGAGAGAGGAGAGAGGAAGGAATAGAGGAAGGGAGGATTCATTGATCGGTTGCCTCTTGCAGGCAACTGGGGACCTGGTCCACAAGCCAGGCATGTGCTCTGACTGGGAACGAACCTGTGACCCTTCAGTTCTTAGACAAGCAGTCAATTCACTAAGCCACACCAGCCCGGGCAGCAACTTCATTTTAAATTGATATAATTTAAAGAACATCAGTCATGCTTTGCAAATGCAAGATCACAAAGGAGATTTGAAAAATTTTTATTTTGAGGAGGATCTTTCTGCTGATGCACCTATTACTGCAGCTGTTAAGAGTGTTGTGTAGTCATAGTATCACATAGATGTATACTGAATAGTATTATATAGCTGTGGTATTATAAAGTTAATATTGGGGTGATTTTCTGATAAACTATTTCAAAATATAAATTTTACTACTCTAGAGCTGATTATTCTTGAAAAACAGTTGTTAACTCATTCAAGTCAGTTTTATGTAAGTCTAAAATTTTAAGTGCAAATTTACATAATTGCATTTTAATGTTTTCTTTTACATATCCTGTAATTTGTGAAGGTCATAGAAGAAAATGAAAATGACTTCCTGGTTTGTATAGAATTCAAACACCTGTTTATGCATTCTGTCACTATTCTATTACTATCTCTTCAATTAGGAGGAAAAATTAATTTTAAAATTATCTTCCTTGTTAATAACTGCTTTATCCAGAGTTTCATATAAAAGTGTTTTTACATTGAATGTGACAATGTTTAAACTTAATTTCTGCCCTAACTGGTGTGGCTCAGTTGGTTGGGCATTATCCCACGAAGGGAAGGGTCACCGATTCAATTCCTGATCAGGGCACATGCTTAGGTTTCAGGTTTGGTCCCTAGTAGGGGCTCTCACGTGGATGTTTCTTTCCCTCTCTTTCTCCCTCCCTTTCCCTCTCTCTAAAATTAATTTTTAAAAAACTTAATTTCTATTTCTAAGCCCATATATAGTTGCTTTGCAAGGTTGTGAAAGTTTTCATAACAGAGATTCTAAACTCTTTGAAGAATCCTACCAACTGCCTTACACGTTTCATTGCAATGTCTTCAAAGATTACTGCCCGATTGCTGGCAGTTCCTGGCAGTGCTCAGGTCAGGGATCTAATATCTGCACAGGCCCCACAAAGGTAAGTTCTGGGGATTGCCTGGCAAGCTGGCCTCCCACTGATGGCTCCCATGCTGCCCCCTCCTCCTCTAGGGACATGTCCACCATCAATGCTGCTACTCCACCGCCATGCTGGCTTCAGCCTGAGCCCAGGTTCCAGCCATGGCCTTGGGACTCTGCAGTGCCACAGACTACCCCAGGTACCCCCATGCACAACTGACATGCTCCATAGTCTCACTGGACCATAAACATTTATTTTGCCAAATAAAATTAACTTACAAAGTGAATGTATATCCAAGTAACATAAGCAAAATCACATTTTTAAAAATTCTTTCCATATGTTACTTGGTGCTAAATTATAATTTCTTCAAATATTTTATGAAAATTCTGCTACTTTGATATATATGTAAAAAACTACTGAAACTTTCAATAGGTCATGCCCTCTGATGTTCAGTTTCTGCCAGCTCTGGTAAACAGATCTGCAGTCTTATGGACATTCACGCTCTGGTGCCAAGCCTGACCTTCTGTGAATAAGAACTTAAGTGAGAATTTGTTATCAAAGCTCACCATTTCTGTACCACTGGACCTCTGGCTGGAAATGCTTAATTTCAGGCGTGATGACTACACGGCAGCCTAGACTCAGCGTCTCACCCTCTCTCCCAAAAGATACATCAAACTTGTCATCAAAGTGGATCTCAAACTTAGACGCATAACCATAAGGGGTCACAGCAGCTGGGTACAACAAAAACATCAGTAATTTACTTCTTCTCATCAAAGAGACATAAGCATTTTAACAAGCACTGGCAGAGAGCAGTCACAACAAATACTGATCAAATAATTTATCTGTGCAAAAGTTAAGTCTTACAAAAGAAGTATGTAGCATATTCACATGTCATTATGAGAAATGGAAATTCTCAGTATGAAAATTTTTGCTTCATTGGTAAGAAAAGCTTATCTATAATTAATACAATTTAAAGGTTATGTTTAATGCCTTACATAAAATGTATATTAATATCACATTTAGCTTAGACTTAAATAGTTAGTGGAGATATATTCAATACTTTTTAATTTTAGATTCTGAGTTCGTTTAAACTACTGCTTGTAATCTTAGAACAAATAGCCATATCAATTAGTCATGAAAAATGAGTTTTTCAGTAAGTTGCTTTAATTTCTTTAGTAATCTAAATTAAAAAATATATTATAAGAAATGTCAATGGAGAATACTAAAAGGTTTAAAATACTATAATTTAAAATTTTTTTCTTAGAAATGTCTTATTTATAGACTGTATAAATGCCTGCATCATGAACTCTCCCAGGTTTTATTTTTTGTTTTCTCAAAGAAAAGGGCCTGAGAAAATAACGACTATTTACTATGGGTTATTACAATGCCAGGCACACTACATTTGACATGTCATCTAATCCTTGCAAAAATACCATGGCATAGATATTAGTTTTTCGTTTCTTTCAGATGAGGATATAGAAATTCATAAATATACAGCTAATGACAAGGTTTCAAAGGTATCACATATGAAATTAAAATTCAAACCCATACCTGCCCATCGCTAAAACTCAGGCCCTTTCTCTCATGTTTCATCTCTCTCTCTTCCTAAGATCTCTTAGTATTAATTTGAAAAAGCAAGCTAACATTCATTGAGTTCAACTTGTGCCAGGTATTGTCCAAATGTTTAATATCCATTAACTCAAGCCTCACAAAAACCCTATCAGATAGGTACCATTACTTATCTCTATTTTATAGACGAGGAAACAGGAACATGGGGAGATTAAGTAACTGCTCACATTCACCCCACAGAGCCAGGATTTACACTGGCAGGATGTCTCTACAGTTTGTGCTGTCAACCAATACATGGTATTGCCTTGAACTTGTGTGTTGCCAGGCAACCATTGGCAGTACACAAGTTCGTTATAACCAACAAGGGAATAACTTCTTTCTGAAGCATGTCTTACCTGTCCTACTTCTATATGATGATGTCCCACTGAAATCAAAAGCAAAATAACTTGACCAGACCTTCCTCATTGGGAAGCAGGGCTAATTCCAAAGCTGACTTAGGGGGCAAAGATAAGGGTTGTAGGAGGCCTGAGGTTTAGGATTTGGCAAATCTGTGAGCTAAATCTAGACTGCTTCCTGTTTTGTACCCTTAAGAATAGTTTTAATTTTTTTTTAACATTTGAAAAAAATCAAAAGAATAAGATTTTGTGACATGTGAAAAATGATAGGAAATTAAAATTTCAATGTTTATAAATGAGGTTTTATTGGAACACAGCCATTCTCATTCATTTACTTACTGTCTGTGACTGCTTTTGTGTTAAAATGGCAAAACTGTATAGTTGTAACAAAAACCTATGGCCCACAAGCTAGTCTTTTATGGAAAATATTTGCTGACCCCTGGTTTAGCATATGGTTTAAGATTAGATAGACCAGGTTACAAGTCCCTATATGTCTCTGCCACTATATGTATTCTTGTCCCATGATTTAATCTCTAATCTGCTTCCTCAACGGCATGTCACAGATAAGAGGGTACCTATTTCATAAGCTTTGGGCAAGCATTAAATGAATCAGTGCCTATAAAAATGACTTAGTGCAGTGTCTGGCACAACTAATCAATACATATCAGGTACTAGAACAGTACCAAGGGCAGGGAGCTTTATCTATGATATTTACCAGCATATTCTGAGCACCTAAACCAGTTCCTAGCACATAGCAGATGCTCTAGGAATGTTAGTTGAATAAATTGATGAGTCCTCTGTTTTCTATGTTGGCAAGAATTGCAATTAATTCAGGGGCCAATCAGAGGAGACTCAGAAAGATTAAGAAGTTAGAGGAGTCAAGTTGAGCTGGGCTTTCAGACCCTTGAGGGAGAAGAGGGAAATGGGAGGAACATGGATGATGATGAAATGGCAATGAGAGTGAACAAGATGCATTCAGAAAATTTTGTAATGATCGATAGGCTATTCTTGGTGACATAGGGAGATAAGTCATAGTTTCAGGATTTCTGCTACAATTCTGTCTCCATACAAATCAAATGATAGGAAGACATGATTTGGAATGCATTCCTCCCTCATTCCCACTCACCATCTCTTCCTGCCCATGGTATCGATGCCAATGATTATAACTGAAATATTAAAATTAAGAGCCATTTTTAAAAGTTGATAGAGTAGGTCATCTATAGACATCAAACTAACCAGTTAGGTGAAAAACTGACCCATGAGAAAGTATCTTCATCAGTCATTTTCAAAACTACTACTTATTTTTTAATGTTTGGAAATTAAGAAGTTAGGATTTGGCTACCTTTTTCAGTCTGATCACCGTAAGCAACTAATTATTTGAACTACCATAAAGATTTTATTTTTATTGCTTCTCATGAAGAAGTTTTGATGTAGATGAAATAATTGAAGTTCACAAGTTCACAAATTACCACTAATTACAATATTTTAATAGCTTGCTATTTAACCAGGTTTAGACTTCATTTTAAATTGCACTTCATAAATTAATGTGTTTGGGACTTCCAGCCAATATGGAGGCATAGGTGAACACACTGTGCCTCCTCACACAACCAAAATTAAGGACAACAAAGAGATAGAAATAAGAAAACAACCAGAACTGACAGAAAATTGAACTGCACAGAAGTCTGACAACCATTCATCCAGAAAGGTAAGAGGGGTGGATCTGGGTGCAGGAAAAAGCGGAGGTTGGTGGACCCAGGCACACAGGAGCCCTCAGGCTTGCAGGCAGCAGCTAGTGGACCTGGGTGCAGGGTAGCAATGGGCAGACCCAGTGAGGCTGTGCAAGGCAGCTAGCTGACCAGGCAGTCCCACATTCACATGCAGATAATCCAGGTGAAAACTGGGAGTGAGACAGACCTCACAACACAGGGCCCCAGCACCGGGAAATAAAATTTAAAAACACTGGTTGAAAAACACTTGTGGGGAGGACTTCCAGCCAAGATGGAGGCGTAGGTGAACACACCGTGCCTCCTTGCACAACCAAAATTTAAGACAACAAAGATTTAGAAACAAGAAAACAACAAGAACTGATAGAAAATTGAACTGTATGGAAGTCCAACAACCATTCATCCAGACCGGTAAGAGGGGCAGAGTCACGGCAGGTAAAAGTGGAGGTTGGTGGACCTGGGTGCACAGACAGCAGCGGCTGGCAGACCCTAGGTGGGCAGGCAGCAGCTAATGGACCCCAGGCATGGGGTGGCAATAGTGCAGACCAGTGAGGCTGCGCAAGGTGGCTGGCTGACTAGGTGGTCCCATATTCACGTGCAGATAATTCAGGTGAAGGGGAAGCGGCAGAGGAAATGGCAATCCAAGAGATAGTACAGCAAGCCATTGTTCCCTCTCAGACCCTGCCCCCACATACAGTGTCACTACCCAGTGACTGGGCTGCCCTGTCCTGGGGAACATCTAAAGCTCCGCCCCTTACTATGTAAGAGCCGCGACCAGACCAAAAATAAAGAGGACAAATCAAAGCCCCAGAGCCAATTTATCTAAATGACCAAGAGATAGCCAACCTATCAGATGCACAGTTCAAAGCCCTGGTGATCAGGATGTTCACAGAATTGGTTGACTTTGCTCATAAATTAGATAAACAAATGCAGGCTACAATAAGTGAAATGAAGGAAAACGCACAGGGAACCAATAGAGATGGGAGGAAAACTGGGACTCAAATCAGTGGAGTGGACCAGAAGGAAGAAAGAAACAACCAAACAGAAAACAAGGAAGAAACAAGAATTCAAAACAATGAGGAGAGGTTTAGGAACCTCCAGGACATCTTTAAACATCCCAACATCCAAATTATAGGGGTACCAGAAGGGGAAGAGGAAGAGCAACAAGTGGAAAACTTATTTGAACAAATAATAAAGGAGAACTTCCCCAATCTGGCAAAGGAAATAGACTTCCAGGAAGTCCAGGAAGCTCAGAGAGTCCCAAAGAAGGTGAACCCAAGGAGGAA